>JAAAKG020151855.1:0-31250 GCA_010014905.2 Druon quercuslanigerum
AGCCTTAAATGAGCCCTAAATAGTGATATAGGTCATACCTCAATATTACAATAGTGTTGTGCCAGCTTAACACACCTCTCATTGGCGGTTGGAAAATTTAATAACGCAAACACAAATATGCTCAAATGTCAACAACTTAAAAATTGAATCATTCAAAATTACATTAGCACAAAATTCTACCGTTTTCAATCGAAAATCCGTATTCGTTAAACCATTGTATATAGTATAATACAATATTTCTCAAAATTGAAATATTTAAAATTGGAAGCTCTAACAGTACAATAATTTGTTTCATAATTGGGAATTGTTGAAATTTTCTAATTCTACGTTTCCAATGATGAAAGTTACAATTCCCATTCTTTCAATATGAAAATTTTTAATTTTTAACTAAAATTAAAGCCGCTTGTCTATATTATAAGAACGGATTCGATGTAGACATCATGGAACCAAAAAAATCTCCTTGACAACGAATGTGGATTGTCTAAAGTCTATAAACTATGACACCAATGGCTTGTTATAAAAGATAAGTTTTTATAAATTCATGAAATAGAAATGAAATTTTCATACATTTAAGAAAATGAAATATCCATGTTCTAAAATCTGAAACTGTCTCAAATAAAAATACAATCCTTTATTTCAGATATACGTTTTGTAAATAACTTAAGTAATCTTCTGGCATCGATATAGATAGCTTATATTTTTTTCAGTGAATATCATCTGTACTGAATTCTGTAATAAATAGTATATTAATAGTATCTAATTAATCTTAAAATTGATAAAAAAATATAATGATTATAGAAAAAGGATCTAAGGATTGCATAATGAAATGAAATGGCCACAAAAAGTAAAGTCCTCTATCGGATTTGAGTTTGATAATTTGACATTATTAGGTTTACTAACGACTTTCTGCTAGTGGTGAGCATAAGGCGTCTTTTATGTTTGCCCGTTCACGTGTGCTCGAATACAGAGGCCTAACATTGATTACAATATAGGTATGTAGCGGGCTGAAATCAGTTGCGACAGATACTCACGCCAATGTACCGTAACCATTGGCCCGACTCCGTTTTATGGGTAATTGCCGGAGCTATTATAATGAACATGACCTATTAAAATTAAATCAACTTCTCATTAGACGTAGAAATGTCAATGGAATTAGGCACCAAGCCTGCCTATCGGTTTTTGCCTAACCAGTACCACTTCATGAAATAACTTGCTCCAATCTACACCGTGTTTGTAACTTACCGGAAATCGTTTTTTAAATACAATTTTTTTTAAATAGAGCACCCTTCTATCTTGTTTTTAAACTTTCTTTAGCTCCTATAAGAACGGAGAAGAAGAAACGTGACGAGCATCTCGTTTCTGAGTGAAGAATATAACTTATACGAAAGTGTAATATGCAAAATAAATATAATGCTATGATTATAATGCAAATTCAAGTACTTAGTATCAAATATTAGTTCAATATAATGTACTTTTCAACACGCTTAACGCACGCCAATAACAACATTAAAATTGATTGCAGAGGAATGAAATTGACACCTTTTTAATTACTTTAAATAACATGATTCGAATTCAATGAGAAATATAGAAAATCATTAAACCAAGGATTTACTTAAAGAAACAGCAAAGGTAATTGTACGTAAATTTGCCGATTTGAATTAAACCTGTTTAGAGAAAATATAAAAACGCTTCCGGATAGAGGGGGGTGGGGGGTAATAACTATACCGTTTAGTCAATGATTTATGATTCAGGCGACCTCTTACGGTTATTTCACGCGTAATTGTTTCTTTTTATTAACAGTAACACTTGCGTTACAGCATGTACACATGTACAAAGCAAATGGGCGGATTATCGTGCATGTCGGATGGGAGAGGAAAGGCCTAACGCTTGGATTTAATTAACCGTTCCTGGCATGAACGACGCGACGTTAGCCACGTCTTGGCTAATTGCACAAATCAGATGTGCAATCGTCAGAAACTCCTTGCTGTTGATATCGATTCACCACGCAAAAGTTTCCTGCTGACGATGAGTTATTACTCTACATCTACAAAGTTTCCGGAAATTCAGATATATTTTCCTATATATTATTTCTATCTATCCATCAATTATTTTGCAATTATAGTGGCTATTGCGTTGCATAAAATTTTTTATATACATGGTTTGTTTAATCGGAGTTTTAGTGAGTCTAAGACTGTGTTTGTTTCAGTTTTTTTTTCAAATTCCATTCTATTTTTTATTATTATTATTATTATAGTTGGAAGTCAAGATTAGAGAAATATTGTTGATGAAATTGTTGAAATCAAGCCAGTTTAATTGATGTAGTTGTTAGTGAAGAATGAAAGTGCTTCATCATGTGTGGAAGGAGACCCTTGTTGAAGTCTCTCACGTGAAAGACAAAGGTCCTTTTTACAAGGTGAATTGTTCTCATAAATTGTCATAGGAGTCTCATAATCTGGTGATAATCAGCGCTATTCGGGAAGAAAATATTTTCTTAAATTTTATAAAAAAATATATCTTTCTATAATAAATTTTTTAAACCATTTTTTTATTTGTACTGAGATTATTTTTTAATGGTTGTACTTTCAAATGGAATTAAAAACAAGAAAACATAAGTAAGTACAACTATGATTAGAATTGATGATTGTTTATATAGTTGTATTACCGTTGTTTATGTGAAATTGGGGGTCTCGTGATCAGCGGAGCGTGTCGGATTCGTCTTGAACTTGATCGCGGGTTTTCATCTTGAGTAGCACCTTGCCGTCACTTCCATGGCTCATAGGAACAGTGAACGCTCCATGTACCCGGCTAGGTACGAGTGCAGGCGTGTTCTCCAGTTATACGCGATGCATGGAATTATTCAAGGCGACTTGCCCGGACGCATCCTCTGTGACCAATTATCCCGCTAACGAACCCCGCGCGCGTACACACATCTCCTATCTATAATGCATCGCCCTTTCTCTCTTAGATTCTATTTTTCGCTCATTCTCCAACCTCAGATCTGCAAAAGTGGAGGCTAATTAATTATAACAATGTCGTTAATTTTACGCGGCCGAGTCGAAACGTTACTGACCGCGTCTCGACTTACTTCCGTCCCTTTTTCCATCTTCCTGCTCACCTTCCTCTACCTTCATCAATTAGCCCACGTATCATTCACGCGATGTTTCCTATACGCAATCTGAAACTGAAGCACATTTACGAGGTCTGCCAACAGGTATGAAAAATGATAAGAGGATATTTCTCATAATTTTTTTGCGATAATTATATACATGTTCTCCTAAAGTGAACTAATAGATGCTAATATTTGAAACAGTGCGAAGTCTTTTACTAATTGCTTTCCTAAGCATTTTTACTAATAATTAGTAGTATGCTTCAAAAGGATAGTCCAATTCTAAAAATCAGGGTGCTACAAAATACCATTTTAAAAATTCCCTGACTTTCCGTGATCAATTTTTTTTCTAAATTGTTCTTCAATACTTTGAGTGACAGCCGGCATTCTCCTTAGCCCACAATGCTTTCTAAACAAGGGAAACAGTGTGGTTTTTCACAAAAATAGTTAAATAACAGAGGAATAAATTTCGATATTTCGGATGTCAAGTTGAAATATATAGTTGAAAAATATAGTTGAAATAAAAAAAATAACTTTGAACCAAAATTTTTCATTCATAACCAAATATTTGACTCTTTTCACTCTTTTGATGAAGCAAGTTTAAATAAAGTGTTTACATTTTCAACCACGTACTTGAATTTGCAATTTAAAAAAATGAGTTCTCAACGCAAAATGTAATAGTTCTCATATCATCCAAGAAAGATTATAGTTTTAAATAAAAAAGGTCTAATTTAAAAAGAACAATGGAATTCTAACCAACGATATTTATTCTTAACCATAGAGGGTTGCATTTTTATATAAAAAGATAGTATTTTCACCGAAAGAGATGAATGTTCGAAACAAAGAGACGAAATTTTAACAAAAGCGTTAAAATGTTCAGAAATGAAAAACATTTTTTTTCATTTCTTTACGACTTTTTCTAGGCGTAAAATCAACTTTGAATAAACATATGTCTATATCTACAAAAGAGCTGAATTTTCAACCAAGAAAGGGTTTTCATTTAAAAGAGAAAATATAAATCCTTCGGCTTTATAACAAACACATTCTTATCACGTATCTTGTGCCTTGCACTCGATTTTATCCCTGAAATTGTGTATCATTCCCTTAAATGTATATTATTATAATTCATAACATGCACTGGTATTAAACAGACGTACTTTCATTGTCTCGTTATAAAATGGGCATTCTTTTAAAAAATGTTGTTCTTAAACATTTTATTGAAACTTCTGTCGTTTTATCATAAACTAAATTTGGTCATTTTCAATATTATTTTTAAGAGTAAACGATTTAAACTTCACTAAAAGAGTATCTCAAAGCGTCTAGGATGAGGAGTCTAGTTACAACGACAGTCCCACGAAACTTCGATTAATGAGGGGGGGGGGGGATTTAGTTTGAACCGAGAATTACAGCTGGTTGGTCTGGTTTTATTGATTGAAAAAGTGTAATTTTCCATTTTTGTATGCACAGAAAACGAAAAATACGATACGAAAAATAAAATAAAACACAAAAGTTGTGATCAGAATGTGCCCACGCAGCAGGCAGATTTTTTTGACTGTCAACGATGTTTTTCAAATTGAAAACAAAAACCACGCACGCTGTCAAAAAGTAATTTATAATAAATTTGTGGATCTTTTTCAAATGCACAATTTTTGTCTTCCGTATTTTGTATCGTTTGACCGTAAAATGGAACTTTTCTATTTTCCATTATTTTTCTGATGTCAAAATTTGAATTTTCGATTTATTTTCGATTCATTTTCGATTCATTAAAAAAAAAAACTTGGATAGGGGGATCAAATTTTACACAAATCTAATACCTTCTCTGATGAGAATGTAAAAATCAGGAATGTTCAATTAAAACTGGAATAGTTAACTTTTCAGTTTAAGAACTTGATTTCAACCCAAAGAAAACAAATCTTACAAAAAATCATTAATTTTTAACTAATAAAATAATTGTTAACAAAGGAATTCAACTTTCAAGAACTTAGTTGAATTTTCGATAAAAAATATGGCTTTGTAACCAAATAATTGATTTTTCAACAAAATAATTATATTTACAACCAGCCTCGAATTTCCAAATCTTAATTAAAATTGTATTCAAATATTTATAAAATTGTGTTTTAATGCTCCTATTAGGGGTGTGCAAAAAAAAATAACTCGACTTGCACGGGCCAGGTCTGGTCGGATTTCTGGGTTGACCGTCAGACCCGCAATCAAGCTGACAACCCGCATTCAACCCGCAAACAAACCGCGTTTACGAAATAAGCTATAAATATTATTTAAACAGAAATTTAATAAATTTTACTTAATTGGGATGAAATTTGCAAATTTTGGCGCTTATGACCGTTTCGAATGCCAATCTTTGGGTTTTCGCAGGAACAAATGACTACAGAGAGAAGGAAGTACACCTGACCGAAATTGTAAGTAGAATGGTTTCAATCGGGGACTACGAAAATCGTAAGAAGGGTTTGGTTCGGCCAATCTTATATGTATTTACGAAGCTTTCCAGATCTTTAATTTGACTGTGAATTTATTGTGCGTTTGCGGGTTGAATTTGAGTTGTGAAATTGATTGCGGATCTACGGACATACCCGTAAACTCTACTAAACTCGGCCCGCACAAAACCCTAACCGATTCGCATAAGTTTTCCAAACCCCTAGCTCATATGTCGAAATTCAATTTCGGAAGCCACTTTAAAAGTGTTTCGTTAACAAAAATATGTACTTAAAAATTAAAAATTAAACTAAATTTTGTATATAAAAAAATACATGATACAATTAAAAGCAAATATGCACTACAGAATGATTCTTTCAATTGAAAGCCGTATTTTTATAAGTATTTAGCTAAATGGCTAATTCGCTTCCTGTAAAGTATCCTAGATCTTAAATATGTTTTTCCTTCATTGAAATACATAAAAATGATGATTAAATTATCAAAAGCCTCATTAATTTACCCTATCCTCAGTTCGCGAGGAAAACAAAGGCACTAATTTTCCAAGATTATTATTTATATTATATTCATAATCAATAGTTTCACCTAATTAAATATACGTTCTATTTTTACACGCTGGCTAAGACTCAGGTTTATTTTAGATCAAATGAATTTTTACTTCATGCATTTTATCACCGCGTATTGCATTATGATGATATATTGCTGCATTAAAATGCATCAATGAAATCAATCATTAAGTAGCGATAAGGTATAAAATAAAGGAACTATAATGTAAGATTGTAAAATGAGAGATGAGAGACGAGTAAAAATTTCATGGGTATTCTTCAATACGTATAATAAATATCCTTCATCGATCTGTAATTGGATTCACAAAGAATCGCAAACACTACTGAAGCAAAGGTCAAAGGTCAAACGACTCTTCAATAGACGCGTGTACTTTTCCTTCGTTTTATCTTAAATGTTTAATATAACGAATAAATACATCCCTGATAAATTAAGCGTAATTGAATCGAAAATGTGTTAATAAATTCGTGAGAGTCCAGTTTTCTTATTAGGGTTCACCTTTCACCTTGTAAGTCACGGATACATATGTGGCTGCAAGTTGAAGTAGGTGAAGATTAATTGAACCAGAAAAAGGAGGATCTGTTCCACTTTTCTACTAGCCTGATTAACGACAATGAATGCAATGATGAGAGGGTGCGTGGATGGAAATCAATTTATTTCAAGATGGGTACGATATAAGGCAACGGTAAAAATGCGATTAATAAAGATTAGCAAAGTCGGAATAATATAATATGATCTCATTATACCGATTAGCCCGCGGGGCCTACAGGATGTCTGGCTTCTTCGCGGTGGGGTAGCGGAGACATAAGTCAGTAAGTCCGTAAGTCTGTAAGTAAGCGTAAGACACCGAGGGAGAATAAGAGACCCCAAAGAAGCCTTTTGCGAGTATCTCAGACCGCAATAGAAGAATTGAATTTCCTCGTTCTCAAGCCCCTTGGTGAATATCCAAAACTCAGTTTGCACAGGAACATGTTCAAGAAATAATATATCTTCTCTGTCAAAACAAACTTCATGTCGATACACAACGTCAGAAGTTTATTCATGAGGTAGACACAATTAACTCAGTCTTTTCTTATTATCTATTTTTGGTCCTTAATCCGAACTTCCAGTTGATGTTGAGGCAAAATCTGGCTGGCCGGCTTTGTTCCTCTTTCACATATGCTATATAACGTAACATTGTTTCACATGCTGTCCCCGCAGCACTATGTTATTATCCTGTCCCGAGGTACCACCCCCTTATTTCCGAAGGCTCGGACTTTCGGCACACCTGTGTGTCCCTGCCGAAAAATAGACCATTCCCCTAATGATCATATCCTTTAAACATAAGTGCGTTTCCAATGCACTGACTACGTATTAGAAGCATTTACATTAAAATTAATCTTTAAATAACAGATCCATATTTAATGATAATAAGATCATTGAGTCGTTAACAAATGAATTATTAAAACATTAAGTTGCAAAGATTTAATTGAGATGTAATAAAAGAAAATTCATTTTTACCGAGAAATCTAATTTGAGTGTAACCTATTATTATTCTTATACTTTATGAGACATTAAATGGTAAAAGCCAGCTATCCTTCGGTTTACTGAGTCTTGACAAATTTTTCACAAATTACATAGGGCAAGTGCAAAGTACGTTTGAAATATTAATTGCGTGAAGGTATTGGTTATATTATCAATAGAAAGTCCATTTGAAATAAGCGTAAAGAGAAAATATATATTTGTTGCTGCGCCTAACGTATCATTAATCTCGCACTTTATGGGTCGTTAAAAGCGTGGCATTCTTTTGTATTCAGTACTCAGTTAATTTTTCTGTCGATTCAAATCAGCGCGGAACATTATCTCAGCTCCAATAATGTAGACGTTTAGTTTAAAGATATATTACTCACAAGTGCGAGACATAATTTATAAGTAAGAAATACCAATTTGTGAATGGATTCATTTAATTAGTTTTTCTTGCGATCTGTCTAACAAGAGGTTTCTGAAATAATTTCTTTTGTCAGACTATGATATCGCAGTTGTCTTGTGATATATTTTGGATCATAATGATCTAGTTCTACATAAAACAATTGCCTTTGATACAAAGTAAATGTGCAAAATCTTCTGGAATCATATATAAAATAATATACACGGGCATGCACGCGTGCATACGATGCGGTATGTACTATGCACGTTACTTAAAAATGTCCGTCGCTCAGAGTACAGTAATGACGCGGTGTGTGGGTAAAATAGTGTTTAAGAAGAGATATTATTTGTCGTGTATTATACATGTCGTTGGTGCGAGTCACGTTACATCTCTGAGAGCATGGAAATGGCAGAAAGTATATTATATGCTCCGGGAACCTTTTTTCTCTCCGTCCCTCTCGCTTCGTCCCGTCAATTGCATGTTTTGATTCTTATGAAATAATGCGGACAATAGTGGGAATAATACTTACTCAATATCGATAGAGACACCTTATAAACATCATATGGGACATTCTATAGATTTGTTCACATCCAGTTTCAAATTGTATTATCACCTCAGAAATGGAAACCCCCTTAATGATATGTTCTGTACTGGCCAGAGTTGCAAGGAATTATTTTGTATTTTTTCTAAATCTTCATTTAGACCCTGCATAACTACCCTTTCGAGGGTAGGAATAGGTTCCCAGGAAGAGGGAAGTAGGTTGTACCGCAGGGGGTTAATCTTGCTGGGTGCGGCGGGAAAAGCAGCAGGATCGTTCGAAAGGACTATTATGCAATAACCAAAGACGAAGAACCGTGTTCGAGTCGCGGAACTTCGAAAGGGAGGTCCCGGGTCTCATGTAATCGGCAGATTAATGTTAGTTTCTCGATTCGAATCCTGAACCAGATCGCTGGACGATCTGACCGAGGACATATTCGGACCTCGTCTGACCGATCTCGACGTGAATACCACTCTCGTAAAGGGAGAGGAGCTGGTATTTGATTTACAGCCAGCCATAGAAGAGAACCACGCGTCTCAGAAAGGTTTATGTCCTCCCGGTCGCGGACCTCGGATCGTAAAAGTTCAAAGGTCAAAGAATTCGCTGATCTATGAAGTCAATCTCGCCCGCAATTACTTTACACGCATTCTTTTATTTCGAAAAGGTTAACATTTATTTTAATTTTTAACATTTAAAACATCTGTGGTGGGAACCAAAGAAAAAATATAAAATACTCAATGTTTGCAAATTCCATTTCTTCAATCATGAATTCTACCATTTGAAATCCTACACAATTCTCAAAAACTTAATTTGATGTTTCTAATTTTCAAATAAAATCTTTAAAAATGTTCAAAATATTTCAAATTAAACGGAAGTTTTTTATATCATTACATGCAAACCCAAAAAGTTTCATATTTGTCCCCTATTTGAAACAATTTTAGAAACATTTATAATTTATTATTAAAACAAAATTTATGAAGGTATTATTAATTTAGTATTAACTATAGAAAGTGTAATTTGTTACGATTCTAATATTTCAAATTAATCAACAGTTACTGAAAATCCCTCAAATAATTCAAGACCTATTTATATTTATTATTGATAAAAGTTTCTATTTTTTTCAGAAAAATTCAAATGTTTTTGAAAAACATATATAAAATTATGTATAAAGTTATTATGATCCCGTAAAAAGCCCGATACTTTTAACAAAATTAGTTATTGAAAAAATTTTTTTTTATTATTATTTGAGAAAAATGCAAATGTTTTTTTCCAGTATTTTCCGATTGATTTTTCACTTTTGGACAACAAAGAAATTTTTGAAAAACGTTCGAAAGTATTTACTAGAAAATTCGGAAAAGTTACCAAAGTAAACAACTACCTCTAAATTTGGTTATGAAAAGAACGAAATTTACAAAGTTAATCAGAATAAAGCAATTTCTTCTTTTTTCGCAATCAGTCGCATTTCTTAATTTTATTCAGATCCTTGATTTTAAACTCTATATTACTTAAGACGTTGAATATTATTGCACTTCAAGTAAACTTTTAGAACGTACAAATTTTAATGATTATCTTATATTTGACCTTTTATTCTATAAAATTCTCAGTTTAGAAATGATTTATTCCTGAAAACTCCCAAATTAAAATCGTGTCATTTTGAATAATGGTTTAACTTTTGGACTTTTTGCAACTTGAACTTAAAGTTCGAATTTACTCTAATTCGTAGTATAAAATTTCTGTACGCAGTTTTGAAATTTTAGATTTTTGAAATTTTTCAATTTCAAATAGAGCGTTCAATTTTGAATATTTCACTCATATGCTTTTATTTCGCTGGCAGATGTATAAAATTGTTTCCTTGATCGAATTAAATTAAATTAAATTACAGTGCATAACTTAAATTTTTCCAAACTCTGAAACAGATGGTTGATCTGCAATATTACCCTGAATACATTCTTAAGCATATCTTTCTTTTAGAACTGTAAAAAGACTAAGCAAATACTAACACCTTCCAACAAGACAAGGTAAAAACGTTTGATGACTGATCGATCTAGAAAAATGTATTTGTAATCAAGGGTTTCTCACGTCACTGTACAAAAGGTATTACTAGGAAGAAAAGAGTGAAAAACTTTCATTGTGAGACACTATTGACAAGAAATTTCTAGGAAGCCCCAAGTTCTCTTCAATCTAGTAGTAATCTTATGCGTTCCATCCCGTGAAATTGCCATATTGAGTCGCTGCTTCCCAAGAGAGATGCTGCTTCGAGGTAGGAGTCGTTTTACCTGGACTCCTGAATATCGCGAGATGACTTTAGTCTTCAGAAGAGACCATAAACACTCTCCGTTAGTCTCCCCATAAAATAAAATAAGAACCAACGCCTTCTACGTAACAAATCTTATCAAACCAGATCTTTTTGCAATTTAATAGTCAAACTCCAAGATCATCAAAATCTAAAAATAGAAGCGAGCCGTAAAAGGAGCATAAAATTTTTCTGAGTAGAACCTAACGAACTTCCAAGAGTCCAAGACCATAACATGCCCCCATTTTTTTAGCGAGCCGCTTATGTTTTTTAGGGTCTTTAGGCAACCCTCCTAGTGTTTGACTGATCCATATATTTATAAAATAACGTTGCGAAAACATTCCCTTTTTTAAATACAGGAATAGATTATAAAGAATACATTCTTCCTGGAAATTAAACTTCCGTGTCGTACACTTGATTTTTTCAGAGTCCGTTTTCGTTGATGATCCTGAAAGACTTTTGATCGAACGAGTTGAACTGGTTGGACGTTAACGCCTCTGGATTAGGGCGTTGTTTCGATATTGAAATGATGTCCTGGGACACTTCAATGCGGACTAGTATTATCTCCGTTCAGTTGACCATGCAGATACCAGTTTCCTGAGCCGGGCCGAAACATTCTTCCCAAGGGATAACCCCTCTACACTTTTCGGTTCCGTGTTTGTATAATGCAATGCTTTGCACCGGTTAAACGATGAACGAAGCGGCCGGCCGAGAGAGATAGGCAGACTGAGAGAGTTGAAAGAATAAAGGCGAAGACAAAGATAGATAGAGGTGTCCGGTTTTGGAAACGGTCCGTTGTACGATGACTGGAAGAGTAACCGGGACCATCAATCAAAATATTTCGGCTTCCAGTCACCTTGAATTCTTGAAACACCCCGATATGTCAGATTTTCTCGCGACTCGACGGCCTCTTCTGTTGTCAACATTCCGGCTTTTGTGTCCTCGCATACAAGAACTCAATTGTTATTGGCATTTTCATTATTTAACTTTATCAATTTTGAACGCTTCGACAAGTATAGGTCGAAGTATGATTTCGTTTGATTTCTAATTAATGCAGCAAATCAAAAACTTGAATCGATGAAGTAAAGCGTCAAATAATGCATTGAATAATATAATGCTGTGGTGCAATTTATCAATTTATGTTTTACATGAGTTGCTACTCACGTGCGGTATGAAAACAGAAGTGGAATACCTGTTGCAAATGGAGGGATGCTGATTACAGTTGCTCTGCAATCACTTATTTGATTGAATCAGCGCATGGAAATGATTCAGCAGAAAGGCATGTCCTTAAAAAACACCTGCATAGTCTAGTAAACAGTTACCGTGCATCTTTATATAGATAAAAATAAGAAAAAGTCCTCACATGTTGAGTAAACATCGAAATCGAAATCGAATGATATGCATGAGCAAACGACCTAGTAGCATCCCCCATTGTTGGGATTGCTAATGCTTCATATTTAAACTTATGCAGTAGCAGCATTCTGCATCGATCGTTCATTGGCGTAATCATGCTGATTGGCGGCGATCACTTTATTACGTGGACGGATTGATTTTGATGTCAAGCGATGTCAAACGGCAAGGAATTATTGTTAATTTGTCAAGCGGTCTCATGACGCTATACTGATTGGGGCTTGGCCCAGATTGTGAATAAATATATCGGGTTAAAGTCACCGATGAGTCACGAAAAATTCTAGAAAAACGGCGCAGCGGAACGCTGATTGAAAACCAAGCAAACAAGTATTATGAAAATTATTCACGATTGGCAAAAAATGTCACCGCCATTGGGTAAAAATGTATTACGGAATTCATAACCAGCGGAGGAAAATAATTGAATTTATATCGACGGCACGCCCATACATCGCGTCGCCTTGGAGTTTTATGGCATTCAGGTAAACATAGTTGGGTGTTCTTGATTCTCTTATGCGACTATGATAATATTTCTTGCGATCACGTGACTAAGCAATCGTACCACCGATGGGCGGAGTTTAGTCCACAAGTGAGGAAAGTCACTGACTGCCTAAATTTATTATCACCAACAAATGTTGTTGTTTTCGGTTCCTTTCTGCTTTTTACTTTGACGCGATTTAAAGTTTTTTTCCTAAAAGTAAAAGTAATAAAAGTCCATGCGTATTGTATATGACTGTGATACTTTTCAGGATTGCAAGATGCTTTTAGAAATAAAAAAAATTGATGTAAAATTGTGCATGTGCGTAAACGAGTACCGTGACTGTCACCTTTGATAAAGATGGAAGCATTGCAGCGTTCCAAGCAATTAGAGTTACCATGAATAGAAATTATCGCGTGATTAACCGTATTATTACAGCCTCGCTAATACTATGGACACGCGAGTGGTTCACCCTAATAATTGACAATATCGTTACCGTGCTTGTAATTGGAATGCTCGGGACGAAAGAACCTGCGGTAACTCGAGCGTTCAATTAAGACGATACTTACCAACGTCTTTGTTTCTATATTCTTTACTATCGTAAATTCAATAAAAGGAAATAATCGCCAAGACCATACAGAGTGTTTACGACAGCTAACCGTTTAGCTGGATTTCATCTTCCAAGAAAATATAGCTGTATTACCTAGATTTCTAGCTACTATTTTAGATAAATTGGCAATCTAAAAATAATCTTGCTAAGTTATCTAAATTATTTCTAGATGGCAAATTTAGCTAAAGCAGCTATAAATCTAGGTGACACAGCTATATTTTCTTGAAAGGCGAAAATCACCTAAACGATTTTTTTCAGTGCCTGAATCTCATATAAGATGTGAATTCATGTTCAGATTATGTGTAGATTTCAGTACACTATGTTATACTGCTGTCATCAACCGCTAAGGCTCGCAATTACGACGCGTTCATCAGGACGAGCAATAAGTCAAGAAACAAAGTTCCAATTATACGAGGAAAAAGCACTTTCTTGGATCTGATAGGGCTAAAAGAGACTTTGAACTGTACAAGACAGTATACCATTAAAAGAATTTCACAATATATAATCTTCATCTTCTTTAAATGAAATATCTCTCTTAATTTTAGGCACTCTTGCTTTTGAAATACTCGACTGTCAGTGTAGCCCATTCCCTATATAAGTAACAATATAAGCATCCATTTAACTTTGTTGAAAGAAGCTACCGAGTTAAATATTGGTAAAGCCGGCTTGCAACAATGGCATATAATACCTTCCTACCAGCAACAATGACGCTGGCGTGTAGCACTTGAACGTTTTTACGGTTCAAGCTTGTGCCGATGCTCACTAACTTTCTCCCTCGTTACCATCTATTTACTGTCCCATTATTACCATTTGTATCTCACAACAACTGGATCTTGTCCACTTAGTTTGCTCAGTCGGAAAATAATATGCGAAAACCGCAGGTGGCTCACACAATAATATGGGCTAATCTCCACTTACGTATACACTTCAAAGCGTATACTCAAAAAACTTACTACACACTTTGCCTCCATTTAGACCTGAAGAACTTTCAACACCTCAAGTATCCTTACAAAACAATCGACTCATCAGAGAGGTATATACATTCTTCACAAAGTGATTTGCATGTTTATAACTGGTATAGGATGAGTTGGTGCACCTTTTCTATAAAGATACATTTTTCGTCACTGCCATTTGCATTCGAAAAATATTACTGAAAATGAAAAATTTGGTCTATTTAGAAATACATCACTGAAGAGGACCCCCAAATGAGCCAAAACAACAGATAAAGAAACACATTTTTCGGATTATTGGACCCTAAAGCCCATACAAAGAAACACCGACTCATATAAATACAATTTTTCAAAATTGATTTATACATATTCCTTAAACCTTCTTTAGTTTTGTGATGTGTGGAACTATTTTTCACTTATAGACGATAGAAATTTTTAAAGAAAACATAGAAGAACTGTGTAACCAATCGATCTACAACCAGTTTGAATTAAGAAAATGACAGTACCAATATTGAGAATTCTCGCTGATGATATTGTCATTTTACCTAATCAGATAAGGCAATTATTATGAACGTATGATTAATAAGTGATGTACCACAACCAAACCAACTTTATTTTTGGAAACAAAAGACAAAGCGGACTTTGTTCAACAGTTTACATAACAAGACAATTTTTTTCTTTTGTTGACGGTATAGAAGTTGTCAATGAAAATCTTCAGAGGTTCCAACTTATACAGAAGCAAGTTGATACAGATTATTGACATTTGCGTTTGACAATAACCTAAATATATTGTATTAGCAGAATATACTGGATATATGCCAGAAAGGGTGATTGTCCTAACATATGCTAATGGTAACTAATTTCGCATCATTTAATGTAGTTATTCTTGCAAATTCTCATAATAATCTTAGTGGATGAATGATGCATTTCAATTCAAATAACGTAGGCCTGTGTGTATGTACATTTGGTTTTGAGCTGCCCTTAGCTCATTATAATAATCCTCGCGATAATAAACGTCATTAGAGAAGCCTCGGGTTCTACGCACCACAGACAAGCAGGGTCCGTTGGTCTGTGGTTTGACTCGCGCTTAACCGCACTCTCAAATCTCTGATGCTCGTCGTACCTGCACGGACATAAAACCCACACGAGTTCTCGCGTGTGTATAAAACTATACAGGTGCTCAAGTAGCGTATCCGTATACGTAGCAGACTGTACTCTAGTACCTTGTCTCGGGTAGAGGTACTCATGAATTTTAATGAGTTCGGTAGTCCGACGACGACGAGCACAGAAAAATAGTTAGGGTTGCGACTACGAGGAATCGACGTGTACCGAGTTCGAGGTACAGGACCTGAGAGTGTCCAATGCTAACCCTGCTTTTGGCACTCCACCTTGTCCCATTCAATTCAAGCAAATACATTTTTAACTTTACTCATTAGGAGGATCATTAAAATTGCACGACAAGAGTTGTCAATAAGAACCACCAGAATTGATAAAATAAAAAATAATAGCCTTTAATCTAGCATCAATAATAAGTAATTCGGGGCAATCGAAAAGCCCATGGGAGAAAACAATTCCTGATTTAAGGGATGCAGTAGATTTCGATTAACCTTTGGACATTCATCCGTTCGTCTCTGCGTGGGCGAGAAATTTTTCTTCGTTATCCTCTCGCCTCGGATTCATCCTTTATCAAGACTCCTTTAATAATCGAGTGCGTTTACTTGATATTTCCCTAACCAGCAGAAACTTTGCTTTTTATAAATAATTTAATAAACGAAAAGAAAACAAATGTATGATGGGAGTCAAACTAAAATCTTATAATTATTACCATTCGTGTTTCCTAATGTGAATTCTAATTGAGGCAAGAAAAGGTTTAATAGGTGGAAGGATAATCGAGCTTTTTTCCACCTTCCTTTCCTCGAAGAGTATTTGCCGCTCGGCAAGCACTCGGCCGTGTAAATCCCTCGCTTCATTTCTTCGGCCTATTACATCGTTATTAGACTCCTAACAGACGTGTAAGTGTTCCAAGGAACACCCCACTGGGTTATTAATGGCAGACTCTTTGTTTTTTAGGCACTTCTCGCCACGCGATGGACGCGGTGTCTCACGCCTTGGATGAATTAATGTGGGCGCGAGCATTAAGGTAGGTGTCGGGCATTCAAATGCGAATGAGTTTTGGTACTTGTAGTGACAAATTGGGGAACATGTAAGGGATCCTTTCTCTGATGTAGTGCTCTTCAACGGAAGTAAACTTCTACCTCTACGAGACCCATCGTATTACACAAGCAAGCTCCAAGGATCTACGGGTCGTTGCTCTCTAATCCTTCCCTAATGCTCATTCATAGTTCAAACTTCAAGCCATAGTTCTTTAGTGTTGAAAATTATACTCTTTCGTTCTCTATTATACACCCCGCCATCAAATTGTATATAAAACTCGTTCAAGTTTATAATTTTACTCTTCCTTTTAAGATTATGAATATAAAATTATCCAGCTGTCATAAAATTCTTATGTTCCTTTTCCTCTCCCTTTTTCCTTTCCCTAGTATACTAAAGTATACTAGCGCAATTACGATTACCTTTACCAGATGCTAGACTGAAAATAATTAGCGATTCCTATCCATCTCTAAATGGAGTGTGAATTACGAGTCGATCCTTTAAAGGCAAACTCCGATTTCTATACTGACTCTACCGCTATCGTAATCATATTCTTTAACGATCCTATAAGCTATCCAGAAATCTCAGATCGTCGAATTATTAAGGTTGTTAATCCTGAAGAGAATTAAATGCTTCGAATCCTGTATAGTGTTTTTAAAATATCATCTTTAATAATTATATTTTCGAGAATAGTCCGTTAATCAATCCCTGGCTGTAAATTCCCCTGTATCTTTAAAACTCTGTTAATTGTCTTAAGTCTACATTTGTAGTCCTCTCGGTTGCTGTGTTCTCAGCCTATTCTACCAAATGTTCGTAATGATTTACTATTAGAGCAAATCCCGTAACGTCTACCAATCTCAATCTATGTGGGGAATTTGTTCTCGCATGCGAAACTGTGCTGCAACACTTGCTGGATTACTCAATTCTATCTCGGCAAGTTGTAATTATTATTTTAGCCGACCTTCCCGTTTCTGCGTATTATTTTATATCTTTGTAAAAGCTTTTTATTATTATAAAACTACATTTCTGATTTTTGGTTGAAGAAAGAGAAAAATTAAAGGACCCGGTACAATAGTACACAAAAACAGTCATCTTAATTCTACCGTGACATATTTGTAAGAAGAAAAATAACTTATAGATACATTCTTTCAAAAATGGTGAAACAAATGACCTAATCGATCTTCCCATCACTGATGGGAATATGAAGCACAGCTCAGCAGTTGTTTTGAAACAGACAATTTTCCAGTCATAATCAGCACCATTTCTCAATCATAGAAGCGTTGATCAGAAATTTCTGGTCAAAACTGAAATTATACGTATAAATTTTTTTACAGGAAAATTATATTTGATATAACTTGAAATTCGATTCTAACTAAAGTCTAAGGACTTTTAAAAGATTTATGAAATATTATGCAATTCAAAGTTTTGTAATTTAATCAATTTTTAAAGGACAATTTACTTTTAAATAAAGACACCAAAGTGTAATATTTTTCTTCTAAAATTATACGAATAATCATTATACTTAAAAATAAATTCAAGACACAATCGCATAAAAATGACATATTTTAAATCTCGGTAATTATCTGGCTGAAAATCTAAATGGGATTTTGAGACCTTGAGCTCGATAGATTCTATATTGATTCTAACACTTTGACTATGTCAACAAAAAAAATACACAGAGTTTCTGTTGTGATTAAGGCAACTTATTTAAAAGATTTATATCCTCACATCGGTTGTGCACCTATGCGGCTGTGTGCGTATTTCTTCACGAAAGTTTTTTATTTCTCTACGATCTAACGGGATCCAACACCCTCAACTTACTACACCTAAAACCTGCAACGAATTTTAACTTAACCCCCCAACGAAAACATTATCATCCAGAGAAAAAATAACACAAAAGGAGACTCACCTTCGCAGGTGAATTGTCCATAATGTTTCCCGCTGCTTTTATCCCCGCAAACAACGCACTCGATATTGGGTGATTTGTCCGTTTGTGAACTTCCCGATTGGGAGCTGTTGGCCTGGCTGCCGGGGGTGGTGCTGGGTGGAAGTGGATCCCTCGACGTCAGGACGTTGCCGGCGGGAACGAGGCACGTGATATCTTCGGGAGTGGCGGAAGGTGTCAGGTGAGTCGGTGGCATTTGCGGCGGAGGGCCCACCTGCAGCGGAGCTCCGCCGCCGCCACCACCTCCACCGAGGTCCCGCGAGGCCCACGAGGGCGGCGGGGCCACCAACGCCATCGAGGCGGTGGTGCCACGCGCCGGGAACCCCAGCTCCAACGTGGTAGAAAGCTCCGGGTGATGTGCTGCCGGCACCCGGCCTGGGAACAGGGTAGCCGTCGCGGCCGGGTAAACCACCCCGGCAGTCGCCAGGGCGTCCGCGCCTCCTGTCCCCCCTCGAACCACCCTGACTGCCTTGATGAAGACTGCCCCCGAATTTCAACAACTCCAACTAATCTCTGGAGCTCTTTTAATTTCTTTCTGATATTGAAGACAGGCTGAAGACACTTTGAGGACAGACTGGAGAGTTCTCAATTTTCAGACACCTCCTGATCCTGATGAACAGTCACAAGACTTGTTCAGTTTTCTGAGAAATCAGGGTTTCCAAACTTTCCAGGTTTTCAACTTGTCATCACTTGTCTTTCTGAACATTAGTATCTTATCACTGGCTAAAGTCACTGCCAGTTTTTAAAAATCACAACCGCACTACACCGACACTGAAAAACTTTTCAATTAATCGGGCTAGAGTCACCAAAAACGTTATCAGCGTTCTCCAAAATGGCGACACATTCTCTGACACTGGTATTGCAACTGATCAAGATTGCATCTCATTATCAACTTGTTTTTGTCAGATGCCATCAGCAGAAGACTAAAGATCATCAGCAGTCGCTAAAGACCATACGATTTGACTGATGTCCACAATTATTCATATCACACTTCGCGCACTGCACTCTGGATCTCCAGGTGGTGAACCACTCAAATATAAAAGGTTACTGGGTTCATCCACGAGGAGTTCTCGACGGTCGGACACATGGTCACCTATTGAAGACCTGGAGGAGCGCGATCACGATGAGATAAATAGAGATGAGGGCGCGTATTAGTCCGTCTCTGTCGCGCTTTGGAAGAGAAAAAGAGAGGAGATCCGACTATCGCCTCGATACTACTATTCTTGTGGCCGACCAGAGACCGACTGCAGACGAAGGCGACCCCTGACACCGGCCTAACCCCCACCAACGGCGACTCTCGCTGGTTTCTCGCGGTTCGTCGGTTGCCATAGTGACCGAGGGTGGGGTCGAGTCCCGGGCGCGCCCCGGTTCGCCTCTCATTGGCTACGGCCCTGTCCTACCTTCACCACCTCTGTGGTATCCACTTCGAACCCCAGCGCCCTCTCTTCTGCCCTCTCTCCCATCAGTTGTCACTATCTCTTTTTCTCTCCGTCCTTTTTGCAAGCACCGCGAAGCTTGCCCGCTTCTTCAACCTGCTGCTGATAATGCAAGTATTACTACTCTTTTTATCAACCAGCCACCACTACATTCCACTCCGAAAACCAGTGCATTTTCACAGTTTCACTGGAAATTTCAAGTTAGAACTGCCAAAACTTTCCGGTCTCATTCCGCTCACTGGGCACTGGGATAAATTAGGTGAGCTTTAAGAATCTCGAATCTTTTTAAGAATTCCTAACTTCATTGCTAAACAACAACCAAATAAAGTTTCTTTCTCTTAATACAGAAAATTTTGACACATGTATTCGGAAGTGTTTGTCCTTTTGGATACAGCTGGGTACAGTTTTTTTAGTCTCGCGCACGTCAGTCGTCCTAATGCAACGATAGATTTCTTGCGTTTGAAAGAAACAAGCTTGTAGACAAAAAATGAAGAAAAAACAAGAATTGTGGTAGGGATCTTCCACGGCACATGTGGCACGCTTCCATTATCCTTTGATCTCACATACCGAAATAACGCTCCTTCCCAATAAGTTCCTGAAACGCAGAGTTCTGTAAAGAGGATTTTCTTTCGATAAAAGGAGTATACCTATATGGAGAATATTTTCGAGAATATTCAAGATCAATTTTTTTCTCCAGAACTGATAGTTCTTTCACTTGAAAAAAAGGACTGATTATTTTTTATCGCCAATTTTGCACTTTAAGGAATCTTAGATTTTTGTTATTTTAAACGTAAAACTTAAATTTATTTTACGTTTAATTAATTTCTGTTAAATATTTAATAAAATTTATTAATTTTCTGGAATTAAATTTAAATAAAAAAATGTAATTGGAACTGCTAATATATTTAATGAAGAGTCTCGTTTTTTCGAAATTCTAGATCAGTAGTCATATATTTTTTAAATATTTGGTCAGTCGCCCTAAAATATTGGAATGACTTTGCAAGTTAACCAGAATCAAATTGGGATTTATTTGTCTTGGTGTTGAAATGACCTCAGAATTGACTTATAATTCACATATTTCACTTTACTTCGATCTCTTGATGTAACTACAAAGTGAACCTGAATTTATTACCATTCAATCACAAATTGCATACTTCAGATTTACCTGAATTCTAGAATTCGGGAATGTAATTTTAATTTACATAAATTCAGAAAGTTGAATACTGTAAAATTCCATTCCGTTCATTTTACATTCCGTGGCATTATTTTGTGAATAATGCAGTTGAATTTATACTTAAAAGCAAAGCAGCCGTTTCAAGGCAATAAATCTTCACATTGTCATTCGACATGCGACGGTTCGAAACGATATGTTTCTGTATAATTCTTGAGAATCGATAAACTTTGCATTGATGAAAGTATCCAGAAATAAGACGTTAGGAGATTCGTAACGTACTTTGGATGAAGTATTTCTAAGGTTGGAGTTGGTGGGTGCAAAGTAGGAAAGGAAGAGGTGAGACTCAGAGGGCGGCAGCCAATAGGGAAGTCGAGTCAAGTGGGGTGCGAAAAATGGGCCGGGCTGACTTCCTTCCACCCCTGTGGAAGCTTAAGGGCGCGGGTGAGGGTAAGGGCGAAGGAGAAGGGGGACGGAGGGCTCTGAAGGCGACCCGGACACCGAACCAGGGTCAGTCGGGTCGCAGCCCTGCACCCCTGCACCCTTGTCTGCCATGCTCTTTGCACTCTGCGCACTCCACGTACATACCAACATAGTTTTTCCTGCAGATAGTCCTCCTCCAATATTTTTCTCCTAACCTTCCACATTTTCACTCTTGCCACCGCTCCGTCACCATCTGTTAAAAATATACCATCATCCTTTAAAATTAATATACATGTATATTAAAACAAACTAAGTACTAAGTGAATGTTGACAGTTCTTTGATGAACACAAATCTTGTCAAATATATTTAAAACTAAAGTAATAACTTACAATTCGTCGACTAAATGTATATTTGTTGAAATTGCAAGGTGCAAGGTGCAAAATTCATTGTAAATGTCAACATTTTAGAAGAAACCCGTTGCTTGTACATTAGGTGTTTTAATTATATGCTTAATTGAACTGCAAAAATGATTTTTAATTTGTGTAAAGTGAAATCGCCTGATTTTTCTAAGAGTTGATCAATATACATGTATATGACATTTACAATGCAGGCTCTTAACTACTATTTCATAGACCGAATTTTTAGATTTATTATGCAGTTGAATAGAAAATGTTTATTAAAATTTCAGACATTTTTAACAGTGTACACGAAGTGAAATTTCGGGAGATTAGTTCACGGCACTTCTCCTTCATTTTCGTGCGGATAACTAAGATCTCGGAACCCTTGCTGTTAAAGCATATAGTTCACGAAATTTCAAGCATTGGGCGATGCCACTTCGCACTCAGGTCTCGAATTCTATGCTTTTAGATCACAGAGTATGAGACTTTAAATCGCGTGAAACTTGTAGCTCTAAAATCACTAGCTTCCGTGAATTAATCTCTTGACATTTCTGTCCGAGTAGTATTACAGATTTCCCGTAACGTTAGCCCTGAGCGAGCTGACAAAGAGGTTGTATGAAAAATTTCGTGACGGTAGACCATTTTTAAATTTTAATTGAAATATAATCAGTTATGTCTGATAATGTGGTGTAAAATATATACGTCTCGAAATTACTGAAATCATCGTTTTGTTTAAAACCTCATTTTGTATTGGCCAATAATTTTTGAAGAAAGCAGAACCGTAAATAAATTCTTACTTTTTGCAAACATAAGTCGGCTTTGAAATCCTTGAACTCTTTATAAAATCTTGAAACTTCTGTAAAATCTTCTGGAATCTCTTTAAATTTTTGTGAAATATTAAAAATATTTAAAGCCCTTGAAAACTAAAATCTTTGTGAAATTTTTTAAAATGTTTTAAAAATGTTATGAAATCTTTGTGAAAGTTTTTTAGTCCTTGTTTGTGAAATCTTTTGTGTTTTTTTTTTAAATCATTGAAATCTTCTGAAACAGTTTAACATATTTGTACAAAATCATTGAAATATTTAAAATCGTTAAAAATTCTTGGAATGTTTTGAAAACTTTGAAATCTGGTAACTGCATTCTTTTTGAAACCTTTGGAATCTTTGTATTTTCCTGAACTTGTTATAAAATATTTGAAATATTGGTGAAATCTTGTTGAAATATTTTGTATTTATTTGAAATCATGCAAATATTTTTAATCTGTGTAAAATCTTTTGAGATTTCAGAAGTTTGATTTATCCCCCGTTTTTAAATTCTCAAGTAATGTCTTGTAATCTGGTGCACACTCAAAAACCGAGTTTTAAAACCGATTCTGTAATTAGTGAAAGATAAATTATATCTTGACAAATAAAAAACTTTTCAGTAGCAAGATTTCTTCTAAACGAGATGTTTCTTTCATAATAGGCTAAAATCTTTGAATGACTGTTCGCATTTCGATAAAATACCTGTTTTTAAAGAAGAAGAAAAAATTAATTCTAATTTCTTGTAAAAAAGTCAAGGAGATTAGCAGGTTTTCAAAGGTTAAAAAAGGTTTAAGGAGAATTCGAGGCTTGCAAGCACAGAGAAAACTAGATATTCGCAGGCAGCATCTATAGATAATGCGGCTGAATATATTTGATAGTAAAATGGGACAGGTATCTTGGATATTCGAACGCAGTATCTGTGGATATTGAAAAGTTGATATGATCTGTCAATATCTAAGATATTGGACTTGAATATCCTACATATTAACCTCAAAAGAAGATATCAGCTGTCAGTATCTAAGATATTGAACTCAGATATCCTAGATATTAGCTGTAGCGGGTCCACAATTTCCGTTTATGAAGGGTTTTCAGAGTGGTTTGCGTTTTCGGCTAATACTAGAAAAATTTATAGTAAGTAATCAAAGTATATTGCTACTTTAAATTTATTCAATTACTCATGGACACCCTGCCCTTAAATATACACAGTATTAAATAAGACCTCTTTAAAGCTTTTTGAATTTTCACGATTTCCTCCAGATGTAACTCTTTACTTTCGCTGTTAACAATTTTTGTCTGAAATTTAATGAATTGTGTGTGAAGCAATTATCATATACAAGTATCTTAATTCTACAACACGTTTGTATGAAAATCCAAACACTTTTGTGTATGAACTTCCAAACACACTTGTTTGGAATTTCATACACTTTTGTATTAAATCTCGCTAACATATTTGAAAATTCAAACACTTTTTTGTGTGAATTTCCAAGTACGTTTGTTTGAAATTTCTTACATTTTCATATTAAATCTCACTAACTTATTTGAAAATTCAAGCTCTTTTGTGTTATAAAGTATTTTTGGACTATTTAAATTACCACCCCGATAACAAAGTCCGATAATAAAGTCAAGAGAAGAGAAATGCGGATTATGAAATGCCCTACAAGATTATCATAACAGCTTGTTGAGTTTTCTTAAAAAGTCAAAATTAAATTTTGGACAGCATGCAAAATAATGGAAAATCTAAAAATTACATTTTTTCATTCAAGAACTTCACATATATCAAAGATTCTCAAATGTATGAAAAATGAAACCATATGAACGCCCATCTAACACAACGCTGTTGAAGTTTGTTAACCTTCGAAACATAAAACACCAACCAGCCATAACTCTCGGTTAAAACTAGTCCCCCCCCCCCTCATTACTCAAAGTTTCGTAGGACTGTTGTTGTAAGTAGACTCTCCACCCTAGACGCTTTGAGAGACTCTTTAAGTGAATTATTAGAAGCTGAAGCAATAGGACACCACAACTGCGATGTAAAACATGACGCGGTATAAAATTCAGTTGGTGAAAAAACGACAGAAGTTGCAATAAAATGTTTAATAACAAAATTCTTTTAAAGAAGGTGAATTTTTCTTAACGAGATAATAAAACTACGTCTGGTCCAATGCTAATGTATGTTATGAATTGTAATAACATAAATTTATGAAAATCATATATAATTTCAGGGACAAACTCGAGTGCGAAGCACGAGATACATCATGAGAATGTGTTCGGTAAAGCCGAAGGAGCTTTAACAAAAGATAATTCACAATCACTAAGTTACTGTGTTAGATGCTTTAAACATTAGTTTTAAAATATCTGTGCGCAAAGACCTAGCGCGTAGCGCAAAGTAAATACGTTAGCGAGCGCGAAGCGTCCGATAAATATAGTATTGAGCGCGAAGCGTAAGCACCAATATTCACGCGCCCTAGGATGCTTTTAAGTTCATTAATTAAATTTGCAAGTTTCGTAAATTTTTTCTTGCGTTCTATACCGGAAATTAGTACTTTTAATCAAAAATCATTGGACTTCAAAGACGATAACAATTTTTTAAAAGAAATTTCCGTTATATGTTCATATTTTTAAAAGAGAATTTACAATCGTAAACCGTTTTTTCATGTTATGTTAGTGTTTTTCGTACAAAAATAAATAATAATATTAATATTTAATAAAGAATATGTACAATATTAGAATAATAATGCGATCTCACGCTAATCAACTTCAATATGAAACAAAAATACAGTCAAACTCGTAAGTAGGACGCCCGGAGATAGTCCTTCCGAGAATTAGCGCTGTGCTGCGACTATGGATGAAAGGAGCAGCGGGAGGTGTCAGGTGCTCACTCAGGCGTGGTAAAACAGAAGCGTTGCGTTAAGGTGCTACACCCTAACGACCTGCCTGTGTAACTGCGTCAGGGCGTTCCGACAATTCACTAAAAGCGGGAAAACATACGCAGTGGGCTTCCGGTGCTAACTGAAGCCGACAGGATTTATCGGATTATTTCGTGCGATCGAAATATCGAATGAGTAGAATAAGCCTTCTGTGACATTGACAACAGCGCCATCTGACAAGCGAATATATGTCGCGAAGTAGTATCTCTGAGTTAATATTATACGACGGTTTAATATTAGATATTCGCTAAAAGATTTCTTGTTAATATTTCATTTAAACTCAAAATTCTTATGAATTAGTGGTGCTGTCGTTGTCTCTTGCCAACAGGCTTTACGATTTGGCAAAAAACAAAGAAGAAGAAGAAGTATTGGATAGATATTTATAAAAGGAGTCGATTTTCTGTTAAATGACTTCTTTGCATGTCTGGTTATGGAACTGCGAAATAGGAAAAAGTGCGCGCTTTCCCACTTGAAGCGGTGATGTGTAGTGTTTTGGTGAAAATAATCATGTGTTTTTGGATACCGCTATCTTCGAATAGTTTAAGCAGGCCGATTATTTAAGAGAAAGCCCTCCTTTTAAATGAAATGCTCAACTGCCCGAAAACATTTAAATTACACCGGAAAAAAATTAAATTTGGGTTAGCCTGGTTTTTAGTTTTCCCTTATAAATTAAGCCCATCAATTTATATTCATATTATCCATATTAATATAGTTATATCAATATTAATTATATATTTCAATTTAAAAATTGCGTGATTAGACTACGATCTAATTTAGACTACGATGAAGGAAGGTTATTTGTTTCAAATTTTCATCTCAATGAGAAGGTATTGGTTTTTATTTGAAAATTGACTCTCGCAGATTTCGGCAAATCTCGACCTGCATTTTAACAGCATTTATTTAAATATCATATACACGGTGACCCATTTTAATCTACAATCCCAAAAATCTTCTAAAATACTGTATCTATGAAGAAATGGTTCTAACAAAGGTTTACCAGGACTAAGGCGACATTTGACTTTACCATCAATTTTGACCTTGAGGTCAATTTTCAAGGTCAAATGGAAGTAAGATCCTGTTCTTAAATGAGAAACCCTATTTTTGACTGCAGATTTGATAAGAGCGGGAAATTTCATGTCAAGAATAATCTGTGGAAAAATGGTTTTTGTGACCTTGGAAAGGTAAAAAATTCAGGTCAAATGTCTGAGAAACGACCAGATGCCCTTTTTCTGAATTGTTTTGGTTTTTCGGGGTAAAAAAACGTTTAAAATGCTTCACAAACGTCGATGAAATGTTAAGGTGTAAATCACCTTGACTATCATGACCTTAATGTCTATTTTCAAGGTCACTTGAAGGTCAATACGATTTTTCTTAGATTGAATTTTGTGCCCGGATGAGTTTTTTTGGTAGAGTTCAGGATGTGGATTATTATAAGAACACCCTCCTCCAAAACACACCCAAGCAGTAACAATCATTTCGGATAAGATGTAAAGACTAGTTACTAGTTTTTAATGCAAATCTTTAATATTTGTAGATCTTTTACTGTAAGAGTGACATTTTCCACTTTGAAGATTTCTTCGCTGTACCAGTTCACCTGAAGAATCGACGTCCGGCACTCGCTCTTTTGAACCGAAGTCAATAATGCGGCCTTTGACTGAACCGCGCTCTAAAAGTCAGTCTTGACTTCGAGGGTCAAATTTAGGTTGCAGAATTCCTTCACTCGATATAGCGATGGCACCTGACGATGCGACGGGCATTTGCACACGTAACGCCCACATCGTAATTTCGGTGTTAAATGTCAATTCAGGTGAGTGCATTGTACTCACGGTCGGCAACAAAAACAACTTCACCCAGATATGTTATAGCTAAAATCTCGCTTTTTTTACTCAAGATATCATCAGGTTATTAGAAAAAATCAAAGCCTGAAAGTGATTATGTATAAATTATCTATAGATAGGACATTAATTTAAAAAGTGAATGAAGATGGTGTAGGGTGGTTTAAAGATCAAGAAAGTTCGAATCTCATTCACGTGGAAGGAGAGATGGCTTATCGTGCATTTGTCTGTTTTTCTAGAAAAAATTTGATTTTTTTCGAAAAAACGGAAGATGATAACACAGAATTGTACAGAAAAATGATAGATGTGGCTCATTAAAATGCTTTTTTTTTAATCATTTATTCTACTTACTGAGAGGTCTTTAATATACATTTACATTATTTTCAGTTTCAATCAATTAATAGAAACATGTGAAATTACTATCTTTATAAAATCTGTTAGGATGAATGCTTATTTATAACAATTTAATTCGCATATCTCTTTAATTATGCATAATTTAAAAAAGAAACGTTAAAAAATACTAACTACAATGGCAAAACTTTTATATTCTTCATAAATTTATGTTAAGATCTGCCGTTAAAATAATTTTATGCAATTTATTTCTCGTTCCACATGGTCCATTTTTAACACAAAAGGAAAAAAAATCGAAAATACAAGTGAAGATTCGGATTAATTTTTTTCGTAATTTAAGGTAAACTTTTTAAAATCCAGTTACAATTTTGTAACTTTATGAAATAACACAGAAAAAACTGGGGTTTCACTAAAATCGTGGCTCAAATAAAAGTTGATATCATTTAGAACTTGAGGTCCAATCGATACCTGTAGAGAGCCGAAAGGGTTCGTTTAGAGCGCTACTTACGGTTATCGACCGACGACTTGATAAAAAAAGTTTTTTGCATATGAACATGCCTTTATGTTGACAACTTTGCTACATTACCTGCAAATTATATTTATCAAATCATTAAGAGCTTATTTATCGCGTTTTTGGTTTCTTTTTAGCTAGTGGGGTTCATATTTGTTGCAGCTCTTTTGGAATCAAAAACTGATTCCAATGGAAATCCCAGTTTTTCCTGTGAATGTCTGAAAAGATTGTTGCATTGGTCCATGTTCGATCAAGTTCGCTTTTTTGATGCTTCAGATGATACTTATCGAAAGGTCTTAGTGACCATTTTCCCGAATGTCTGTTTTTTCATATACATTTTGTACCGATCAGTCTTTAGGAATATTTCAAAGAAGATATGTGATTCTTCATACCAAGAGTAATGAGAAAATGTAAATTACTATATATCTTAGTTTTAATTTTACGTAACTTAATGAACCTTTCTTACAAGTCGTAAATACAATCGCACACTAATTTACAATTAGATACGGTCGTGACCTGAAATGCTTGAATGCTCGAGTGCATTATCATAATAAAAGCAGGTCTTGCTCCTTGCCAAGATCCCCGCGATTTCAACAGATAAAGTCTACCCTGCATTATTTAATTTTGATGAAAACCTGAATTCAAGAACTCAATAGAATTCAAGGAAGTAAAAAATTTCTTTCTTTCATATGAAATGTGTTATTAGTCCTTTAGTACGCAAAATACAAATTGTCGAATTTCAAAAAACTTGATTTATTAGTTAAACTCTAACGGCCAATGTTGCAGCAGAGCAACATTCACAGAAAAAATCATTCTCAGCACCAAGTAAATGCATTTACTTTAAGCCTATTTCTTAGCATCAAAAAAATATCCTTTAACAGAAGTACTTTTTATTTACCAGACACATATCTTTTGTTAATCTGAAGAAATGAATTCTTTGGCTGTATTTTCTTGATTGAAATACACATTTCTTACATTCAAGAAAATGATTTCCTTGATTCAAAATGTCTAAATTCGTTCAAATGTGATTATTTGTTCGAAGAAATATATATTTGATGCAAAGAGTTCGATTCTTTGAACTGATTCAGGCGCATTTAAACCAATATTATATATTATATTTATTTTTCACAAAGAGCATGTAAAGAAATATTTCTGTGGTATTTATGGTGAGGTTTAAATACGTGTTTCCGCCTTAGAATTTCCATGTTTCGGTAGCGTCGTGGTTGACGCAGTGGACTTTATTCTCGATGGAACCAAGTTCAATTTCTGCAGGAGGTGGATTTTTCATTGAATTTTTCTATTTCAGGTTCATAAAGATTTTAAATTATGTGATTTGTTTAAATTAAACATTTATAATAATAATAACAGTGGTAATTTTGACTTAAGCTAAAAGAATCCGCACTTGCTTATGTAGGAAAATATGTATTACAATTGAAGTACTAAATACTTTAGGGATCGTTTACATATTACGTAAGGCTATTTTCTTTTGTTTAAATAAAGATGAGAATAAATTTGCCGTTAAATAAAAAATGACACAACGATATAAACAAAAAAAAAACATCCTTACGTAATATGTGAACGATCCCTTATTGCACTCGCGCATGGGCTAGGCCAAAGAAATATTTTTTTGAATCAGTGAGATATTTTTTTCAAATATTTCAAAATTGTTTGTGAGGCAATTGTTTTTTGAGCCTATGCAATATTTGCTTGACCGTAAAATATATTTCTTTCCATCAATTCACATTTTTCAAAGAAATATTCATTTTAATTCATGGCACATTCATTTGGTACAATAAGTCATTCGTTTGGTGTAAAATATATATATTTTGTCTTTAATTAATATTTCTTTGATTCAAAGAAATATTTCACTCTGACCAGAAGATCGTATTTATATGCCTCAAATAAATGTTTCTTTGAAAAATGGGACTTTCACTTATTTGAGCCAAGTAAAATTCGCACGCATTGACTTTGTGGAATTATCAGAAAGCGACCATACATTATTCCTGAATTTTTTCAGAATTTTGATTTGGCGCGTTTAACACTTGGCCGTTAAAGGGTTAAGAACATTTCTTGACAGAGTATGATTTTCTTTCACATTTGGACCCGGGGCCAAAAGAGGATCAATCTCAGAAAAGGATAAAACCTAGCGTATTGTCAACCAATAGGATTATAGGAAATAAATTAGAGCATTAAAAATTATAAAAAGTTGTTATAACAATTGAATATTTCGTTTAACGCTAAAAATTCACGAGAAACGATAATACAGTTTGAATGTAGGAACATTACTAAATCATAACAAATAATAAACTACTTTTCCAGAGCGCCGCACTGTGGAGCAGGTCGAACCTGATTGGCCAATCAAGTCTTTTGTTTTTTAATCCGGGAGGACAAAGAGCCAAATCGGATTGTGCATGCATTGTCCCTATTGATATTATTAGGGTGTTTAAAGATTTCGAGTGCTTCTCTATGTTTTCTTGGAAAGATATTGTGTGTCTTTGCGATGGCGATCGTTTTGTCAAAAAAAAGTTATTTCCCGTTTCGATGTACTTTTCAGCTAGTGCTGATTGCGTAAAATTTTTTAGGTCGGCTTTACTCTTATGTTCCTTATACTTTGGCTCACCGCTTTCCCGGTTTCTCCAATATACATTTTGCCACAAAAACGAGGGATATTATATTCTTCTGGGTCATTGAGGGGTGCCTTTTTGTCTTTGGGGCTATTTAGTAGTTGTCTTATTTTCGCAGGTAGTTTAAATATGGCTTGGATGTTATATTTGTTGAGAATTCTTCCTATTTGTTCTGTTACACCTTGGATGTAATGTTGGATTGTGGCTGTTTCTTTCTCTCTCTCTTTCTTCAGTAGGGTGTATTGACTTCTTTTTTTTAGTGTATTTTCTTATTGTTTTATCAATTTGTTTGTTAACTTAGTGGAAGCTTCTAATGTGTCCCCTAAGGGTTTACATTTTTTTTTTCATTCACCCTCTTCCTATTCCTTAACACA
>JAAAKG020151866.1:0-31246 GCA_010014905.2 Druon quercuslanigerum
TTTTACTTTGTGGTGCAATGGAGCGCATTTGGGGTGCAATCGAATGGGTTTGTATGAATGTAAAAACATGTGGTGGGTGGGGGCTACTGAAACGGACCTCTAACATAGAAATATAAGGCACTGTAGCAAAATAAAACACAGTTGATATAAACACTCTGTTTTTGGAAATATTCATTAAAACTAATTTCTTCGGAACAACTGTATTATCATATGACCCCTACTAGTACCCGATCAGGCCCGAACTAGGACAAGTCGGTTCACCTGACTAGCCCTCGACTTTAAGTGGGGTCAGCTGGTCGGGAAGCAGACTAGGTCTCCATTTGAATTTCTACACGGGAATTTCTGATGAAGCACGGTTTTACGCCACTATTAGACCCATAAAGTTGTGACCTAGCTCTCTGTGATTTCTGGCTGTTTCCTGAATCGCAGTATCGGATATTTTCTGGACATTCCTTGTACCATCAAAGCCAGTGTCTTCTGAATAAATTGTTTTTCACTACAGTCTTAAATCTTTCTCATCTCAAATATTTCATATCTTTCAATATTATTAATTACGAAAGGAGCGCTTACGAATTAAAAAAAAATCTAAAAAATTCGTCAGTACATTCTGGAATATTCTAAATTAATTGTGTGAATTTATCGTGGTAAAAAAGAAGAAAAAATACATATTTTTTAAAATTGTGGAATAGTAAAATGGATGGTATTAGAAACTTGATGGCCAGTTTGAGAGTGGACAGCACTGCTTATGTACTGTGTCTGTCGCGTGTGGTATGAATTATTGAGAAGCAGCCCGAGCAGTTCACACGTGTATCAGCCCTCAGAATCAGTCCGCCAGCAAGGTTGAAACCGATTCTGTGTAGTCCCCTCCTTATGCACAAGGTGTACTCTTCCCTAGACAATTCCGAATTTTGTTTAGGAAATTCGTTTTAAACTAATTTGATGAAAATTAAGATAAAAATGACCAAAAAACTATTTGATTTAAAACAGCAACAGTTCAGGCATATTAAAAAAGCAACATTTTGTGATATCGATTTAACAATTGTAGCTGCGAAAACATGGCACTGATTCCGATTTTTGACGAAATTGAGCTTTCTTCAAAAATCTTTCTTTCACGTTTTTTCACATCTTTCTGAGTAAACAAATTAAGGCTTTGATATTTTCGTGCCTTAAATTTTGTATTTAAATGTGTACAAATATTTAAAAATCTTAAGGAATTTAAACTAAATGAATAAATTATATCTACTAAAATATTAAAATTTTGAAAAGAAAAACATTGGAGTTATATTATTACATACGCATATAGGATTGTAAAATTGTTGTTACACAATGTTGAATAAATGAAACAATTTATCAACGCAAACAAATTTACGAATGGGTTCTGAATTGTTCCTTTACAATGGTTTTTTGCTTGTCCTGTAAAATTAGGGGGACCCGCTTCTATTTTTGAAAATGTTTTCTGGGCTTTTAACATAATTCTCAGAAATTGACCTAGGGAATTTTTAAATCAAAATATAAAGTTAATATTACTATAAAATTAATATTATTATAAATTGTTCGTATTTAATAGTAGCTATTATCTGAATACTCTTTCAAGCATACATATTTTTGGTTGAAAAAAATTTTATATCTTCTTTTCAACTTTATTATTTTGTTATAAAATACCAATTTTTAATTTAAAACGTTGAGGTAACCTGAAGGTGTTCAAAAAGTATCAAACTTTTTTTAATTCTATTTTTTTTTAAACAAATTTCAACTTCTGATGAAAAACATTAGCTCAATCTAAAATTCTTGAAACTTGTTAATCTTATTATATTTTAAAAAATCATTAAATTTAACTCTAATGACTCTTCGTTTAAATCTAATGACTTTTGAATTAAAAATTTAATTTTCAATGAAAGTTACTATGAAAAATAATTGGGTTTACATGTAATAATGTTTTGTTTAAAAATACCATTTCAGGTGAAACACACCACCATAAGCACTCATTCTCTAAAATATGATATTTTCTAATTAATAGCACTAATAATTTTCGCCGAAAATGATAAATTATTATAAATTCTGTTTTGCAATCCCAGCAATCTCTCATTTCTAGTAGACCGTAAATTATAAAATGTAATGTTTCATATTGCAAATATAACATTTTTAATGTCATTTGTAAAGACCGAATTGTAAATTTAATATGAGTAACACAATTTTTTTCATTTATATACAATTCCATAAAATTAGCAGCTTATTATTCTCATTAACCAAATTCAACGCGCCGCCTGTGGAATTATTTAAACTACGTAATTTCTACATTCTTTTAACATATAAAATGATCATCAAACTGGAATTAAATTGTATTTAAATTTAATTGAAGTTTTCTAAAAGATTTAATTTATTACTATTAATTTATTGCTATTTATAAATAGCGACAGAAAAACCCTGTTTGGTTCAAGCTACTTAGTTAAAAGTGAAACTACTTTATTAAAAACTAATTTTTTGTTGAATCATCATTTTAGTTCAAAAACTTTATTTTCAAAATTACCTATTAAAAAAAAGTTGATTTTTGTAAATAATTTTTTAACTAAAAATTGAACTATTTCTATTGGAGTCTTATTTTACCTTTTTCGCTAAAAAATTGAAGATTTGGTGAAAAATTCATGCATTTTGCTCAAATTAATTTTTTTTTTAAATCACCGTTTTGATTATAAATGAGTTTTTTTTTTATTAAAAATTATTATTTTTTGTCGAAAATTTCTCTTCTTTGATAGGAATTTAATCGTCTTGGTTGAAAATTCATCTGTTTGCTCGGAAATTTAACTATTTTGTTGAAAAAGTTGTCTTGTTTTATAGTAAAAAAATTCAAACAATGCTTTTCAAATTTATTTTACTTGGTTCAAGATTGATTAATTTAGTTAAAAAGTAATTTCTTTGCTTAAAACTTTAACGATGCGGTTGAAAATTGTTGTATTTCGCTGATACTTTACTTTTTCTGGCAGAATAATGACATTCTTGGTGACTAATTCACCTTATTGGTTGACAATTCATTTTTTAGTTTGAAAATAAAGCTATTAGCTTAAAATTACTTTAGGAATTTATATTTGGTGAAGAATTCATGCTTTTTTTTTAATTAATCTTTTTCGATAGAAAATTAATTTTTTTGATTCAAAAGAAATTTCTATGATTGAAAATGATTTTTTTCGAATTACAAATACATTTTGTTAACTGAAAATATAACTATTTGATTTCTGGTCAAAATTGTATCTTTTTTTATATAAATTTAATGCTCTTAGTTGAAAATTCATCTGTTTGATTAAAATTTAAACAATTGTCTTTGAAATTTATCTATTTTGTTTAATTGTTTTTGTAGAAAATTCATCTTTTGGGTTTACAATTCAACTGTAGAAGAAATAAATCATTTTTTGGTTAAAGATTAATTATTTTAGTGTAAATATTTTTTCTCTGCTGAACAAATTAACCAATTCGTTTTAAATTCGTTCCTTGTTGTTGTTGAAAATAAATTTTCTGAATTAAAATTTAACTATCCCATTCTTGTTAAAAAATTCATATTCTTAGCTGAAAATTCTCACTCAACTGTTTTGGTCAAAACGGTATATTTTTCAGTCAAAATTGAAGAAATTTAAATGAGATTTAAATCAAATTTCAAATCCTAAATAACGTCCAATAATCAAGTTAATGCGCAGAATTCCTGAAAATAAAATCAAGAATCTAACGACAAAATTTGGAAAATCACCATAAAATGTTCTCATTGCAATCTAGGAAAAAAATCCCTTTTCTTTTTTCCCCCTAAAAAAAAAGGAAAAGAAAAATGAGAAGGCAACCAAGAAAAAATTATTTTTATTTCATTTTTTAAACAATAAAGAGAGAAGAAAAGGGATTTGGTTGGTTTTCTTCTCATTTTTCTTACCTCTTTTTTATATAATTTTTGTCCAAAGGGAGAAGTTCTTTTTATTTTCTTTTTAGGGGAAAAAGGGAAGGGATTTTTTTCAGATTTCAATGGGAGGATTTTATGGTTATTGTTCAAATTTGGTCGTTAGATTCTTGATTTTATTTTCAAGAATTCTGCTCATTATATTTGGGTTGTAAATTTAACTTTTTGGTAAAAAAATTTCATTTTTTCTATTTGAAAATTAGTCTGTTTTAGTTAAGTATTCAAACCATTTGTTGAAAATTCTTATTTTATGGTTTAATTCAACTGTTTTTTATTTAAAATTATTTTTTTATGATTGTCAATAAAGTTACTTTTGATCATGATAAATACAAATTTTAATTATTCTGAATATGTGTGTCTTTGGTTGAAGAATAAAAAAGAATAAGATTTTTTGAATAGTTGAAAAGTCTTTGACAAGTGAAAAAGGAAATTGGTGGTTAAAATACTTTTCAAAACTTGTAATAACGACGGGAATTATTGTAGAGTATGTATTGATATAATAAAATTAAATATTTCTATGTTTTTGTAGATAATTTGTGCGAAAAAAAGTAAATATGGGGTGTTATTAGCATTTTTTAAACCTGTAATAGATAACCCAATGGGCACACAAGTCATAAATTTGTTCTGTGAATGTCTTTTGACGACGGTCTTGAGGATGTTAGATCCAAAGGATGTCCTAAAGACATCAAGTCACATGACATAGATGTACATTCTAAGGATGTCTTTAGGATGTCCCGTCCACTGGGAAGCTAATCAACAAACAAAAACTTTCAGTTGTTGCAAAAGTATAAAAAAATAAAATATTTTAAAGAAAGCTTCCAAATACATACATATAAGTTCTAGATTCATTGACACAATATTTTCCAAAACAGTTGTTAAGAATTTTAGAATCTATATGGTTATTCTACCGTAATGGTTATTATCTTTTTATATGAAAAAAAAATATTTTTAGAAACTGTTCGCTTCTTTTGTCAAGAAATTATTAATTTTTAACAGATGTAATAACTAAACCGATAGAATAAATAATAATCTCTAATTTTGTATTTTACTTATGAAGTTGTTTTTTGTTACATGATTTCGCTAAGACGACAAGAAGAATCGTTTTCATCTCGTTAAGCAGTACTGATTGTTCATTAGGATGGACCTAATAGGGTTAGCTTATGAGTTGTTTATGATGAGAAAAATGATGAGCAAAAAATACATTTTTTATTCGCATCTTAATTAAAATAGTTATTTTAATTTTCTTCAAATTCGACTACTGTTTTAATTAGAGTAAAATGATTTGTCACAAATTTTTGTAGAGAGTCATTACTTGGCATGCGAGCATTTTGTGAAAAAAGTTCATTAATATCTCACCTGTAAAAATATGCAAGTTCTGAACAGTAATTAGTATTTCCACCCCCCCCCCCCCTCCCCATGAAAAGAAACTATATGGAAACATTTTAATATTGGATTTTATTCAGGAAAAAAGCCCATGATCAATTTGAAAATTATATTAAAAACATTCTACATAATTCAAAAGGAAAACTTTAAGGTAAATCATTTTTTCAGCTTTTCCTGTGTCATATAATATGTATTCTGCATATCGGAGTAGAAATAATCCAACACGAATGCCTTTTCTTGTATACATTGTTTTTTCTTAAAATGGTTCGTTATTGGTAGACTCCTAATTGTTCAAATCTGTAAACCGTACAATGTACGCTCATGGGACAACTAGATAATAAAGAGTCTTGATTAGTAGATTAGCAGAATTCAGAATATTCAATAAATTTAGAATATATCAAGACTTCAGGGAATTCTGAATTTTCCATAAATTCATAAATTCCAGGAATGAAGTGATTTCGAAAAATCAAGGATTTCTAAACATTAAAGGAATTGAAAGATTTTTACAAGTTTAGAAAATTGATGGAATTTAGACTATTCAGAAAATTTAAGTAATTAAGGGAATTCCAAATATTCAAGGAAATAGGGAGATTCACCATCCCGTATAGAAATTGTGCTATGGCCCAGACCGTGCCCAGACCAGGCCAAATATGGCCCGGATCTGAAAAACCGACCTGGGCCCGATCACTGACGAAACACACGGTCCGATCAAAGCCATATGTGGCGCCTGATCTGGCCGCCCGATCAGTACCCGACCTGGCCCCGATCAAATGCCCGTTAGGAGCCATTTTTAAAATGTATCATTTTTTACAATTTCGTTCATAATAATAATTTAATAACATGAAAATGAATAAAATGAACTATATATGTTTATTTAGGTGGAAAATATTAGCACAAATATGGATAAACACTTAATAAATTTTTTATTCTTTTTGACTTCGTTCTTTCCGACGTCCACCCCAATCCTTGACATTGCCAATTATCCTTAACTTTCATGAAGTCCTGAATTAAAATAAAACATAAGCATAATTTTATAAGAGTAAAAAAAGAGCACACGCTTGATTAATTTTACTACAATAAAAAATTACCATCGGCATAAAGAGATAATTGTTTAAACAGTTGGATTTTTTAAAAATAATTTATGATTGAAAATTCATTTTTTCCCTCAAATTTGTTACTTTTGGTATAGTAAAATACTAATTAACATTATTTCATAAATTTCCAATTATTTAAGCAAATGAAATTTGTTTCAATAATCTCGTTTCAATTTTTAAAAATAAAAATGATTACTGTGGGTCTAGTGGAATATTTATCAATATTAGTTCATTAATTTTTAATTATGTAAACAAATCATCAGTTGAATAGTATTATTAGCTGAAAATAAATAATAATTTATATTTTCAAACATTGAAAAATATTTGAAAAAAATTCCAGTTAAACGAATTTTTGAGAAAAAAACATTTTTTACACAAATAAAATATGTTTAAATATCAAAAAAATAATTCACCAATGTTGTTAAATATTCCACTAGACCAATAATAATAATAACAATTTTTTTGTTTGAAATCATGTTAATCAAACAATGTTAATAAATATTCCCCTAAAGGAATATTAATCATTTCTATTCAACAAATTATTTAAACAAATTCCCTTTGTTTAAACAATTAAAAATTAATCAACAAATGTTAATAGAGATTTCATTAGACCAATAGTAATAACTTTTAAGGGAAAAAACGAATTTTCAAAAAAGAATTATTTAAACAAATTCTATTTGTTTAAAAATCAATAAATTAGTAAACTAACGTTCATCAATATTCCGCTAGGCTAATAATAATAATTTTTAAGAAAAAAACTAATTCAAAAAAAAAAATTAACAAATTCCATTTGTTTAAATAATTAAAAATTCCCCATGTAAAATGCATGGGACAAAACCACTTTTTTGAGTTTTAAAAATAAGTTTTATGGGTTTGAAAAGATGTGGATGGAAAGTATAGGGGCTTGTAGAGAAGTATACAATAAAAAATTTCATGTAACAGACATATGGGGTTAACACCCTTAACACTCCACCACGAGTTTTTTGAAAACTACTCTTAAAACCAAAAATGTCAATTCTTCATGAAATCGACGTTTTGAACACTGTATTCTGGTCTTTTTTCACGTAAAATTATTATTATTAGTCTAGTAGAATATTTATTATCATTCGTTAATTAATTTTCAATTATTTAAACAAATGGACTTTGCTTTAATATATTTTTTTTTTATTCCTTTTTTTCCCCTAAAAATTCTTACAATTGGACCAGCGGATTATTTATTAACATTAGGTCATTAATTTTTAATTATGCAAACAAATTCCATTTGTTTCATCAGTTTATTTTTGTAAAAATTCCTTCAACTAATATTTTGTTATTTTTAATGAGATAAATTTATTTAAAAATATCATCTAATTGTACAATTTCAATATTTAATCAATAACATGAGCTAAATTGTATTTAAAAATTTTATTAGTATAACTGTATTGCAAACTCAAAATATTTTAAAATACACTATTTACAATAACTTTTAAAATGAATTTCAATTTTGAGGTTAGCTTTCAATTTAAGATAAATATTCAATACGATTTAATCATTTATACTTACCCCCGATCACATCATGAAAATTGTTTAAAGCAGCAACATTCGATGCTTTCGAATTCGTGGTGTACTAGGCTTTGGCATATTATTTACTGTATTATACACTTAAATCAGATTATAACCATGAGTTTTATCAAAAATAATACACTTCATTTGACATTAAGGCAATTTCCCTAATTTGGAACTAGGTGGCGTTGCAATACATGAACCGGTCTGGCTCGGGTCTGGGCCATGGAATTATCCCGATCTGGGCCTGAAGATGTTACACCGATCAGGGACAGATCGGTAACCAGGAATACATATGTCGATTTCTACACGGGATATTCAAGAAATTCAGAAAATTCAGAATATTCAAGAAAAACCCATGATTTTAGGAAATTCAGATATTTTCAGGGACTCCAGAATATTTAGGGAATGTAGAGAATTCACGAAATTCAGAATAATAAAGGAATTTATAGAATCTTAGGCATATGAGAGCATTAAAGGAATTAAATACAGAAAATTCTATGATCGTCAGGAGTTTAGGTGATTTAGAGAATTTAAAGAATTTAGGAAATTCAGAATGTTCCAAAAATTCAGGCAAATCAATTTTAATTGTTTGCATTACCCGAATTCTGTAACTCCTTAAATTAATTTAATTTAATGAATTTATGGAATTCCATTAATGCTCTGAATTCTTGAATTCCTTCCATATTCTGAATTCTTGAATTCCTTCCATATTCTGAATTTCGTATTCAAAGAATTTCAGGACTTCAGAATATTCAAAGGAGTTTAGGATATTTAGGATACAATGGTGAAAAACTACGAAGCATTTCAGGGTTGTTAAGGAATTCAGAGATTTCTTAGAATTCAAGGAATCCAGAATATTCCTGGAATTGTAGGATTTCAGGGAATCAAGAGAATTTTACGGATTTGGCTATATTAGGAATTAAAATATTTAACACGACTTTCTAAACAATTTTCAAATGCTTGAACAAATGTAAATTATTTAAACAATTATTTATTCCCAAAAAATATTAAAAAAATAATCGCATTTTCTAATTCAAATGTTTCTCATTGTTCGGAGTAGTAAATTTTTCTAAAAACATTATGTAATTATTGAAGTAATTTGTTGAATAATTACATAATTTGGATTTTTAAAATCGTAATTAATTGTATATCTTCTATTTCATTTCATTTTTTTAGTTATCGAAAAATAACTTCTTGTGCAAATAAAAATTGTTTAAAAAATAGAATCTTGTTAAACATTCGAAGAAATGTATCAAAATCATGTAATTATTCATCAAAAATCAGTAATCAGTAATAAATCAAACTTGATCAATTTCTGATTTAACTATTAAATTCATTGGCTTCATATTTTTCCAGAAGATACATGCGAGTAACAAGTTTCTAGAAAATTTAAAAAAAATTGAAATTGTAAAAAAAATTACTAAAATACGACCACATAGGTCATTTTGTGAAATAAACGTCGGACAGTGTCAAATAAAACTTGTTTAGCAAAAAGATATTGCAAAAAAAATTTGCGAGGTTTTCGAAAAAGTGTAATAGTTCTGGAAACTTTGTTCCCCTTTTATGTTACCCTAGGGTGAATCTTGCAAAAAGCCGCTAAATTTTTTAATAGTGACTGTAATTATCAGATGATTTAATAAATTTAAAACAAATCTAGTTTTGTAAACATTGATAAAATTGATTGAAATATTATAAATAATAATTATCAAGCAAATTTTCTATTTATCTTATTAATTTAGTAAAATATTATGGTTACAAAACAAGTAAATTATAAATAAAATATCTGATCAGTGAATTTTTGTGCAAGATATAACTTTTACCATTTCTAAATTAAAAATTTGTTTTAGTGCGATCATAATTATTGTATAAATTAGAAAAGAAATAATTTTGGATCTCAATTTTTTTCAATGTTAATTCTAATATTTAGGTTATTCATTCTATTTTTCTTATGCAAAAAAAGTTCTTATTTTTCAGAGAGTTGAAGAGTCGTATTTAACTGACATGAAGTTGCTAATGAGCTACTTCACGGGAAAATCCCATACTCGGCGTTTATCGCTTTTTAACAGGGGATTGCGAGAAATAATTCCGTTTTGATCCAGAGTTTACCTGTTCGACTCTGATCGCATCACTTCTGAAATTTTACGTCGGATTTACCAAAAACCGAAAACAACTAGAATACGGAAAATAAGATGAGTTAGAGGGTGGCAGTACAGAAAATGATTACCAACAAAACAGGAATTTAAAAAAAAAACATAAAAACATGCTGTAAAATCGAAATCACAATTTAAAGATGAAACAAAAGTCAACCACCGAGCGGAAGTGTTGTCAAATTGAGTTTTAAAAAGTATTATTAAGAAAAGTTATCCAGCTGGAGAACGAATGTGGATTGTGATACAAAATTCCATTTCCCGTTGAAAAGAAAACGAAAAACATATTCCCGTGATATTTAGTTTCTCAATATGGGTAAACACAGATTTATGTAAAAAAAAAGTTTACCAATCCCGCGAAAATCTGCTGAGAATTTTTGGATTAGAATTTCGTGGCTTTTCAAAATCGGCTTTGGATAGACATTAAAAATTAAACTCTAATTTTTTAAATAAATACTTACTCCCAAGATATGGGGTGCTGAATGAGAATTAAAAACGTTTGATCCGAGCACGTTTTTTTGTTCCGTACAAATCAAAATTGAACATCGCAACATCACAGCATGACAGGAATTTTTGATAAATATTCGAGACACGAGGAAGTATATTGTTTTTTCCTTGATTAATAATAATTTAAATAAATATTAATGCAGAAAGTTTAAGGAAAATTATTATTGCGTAGAAATTTCAACTATATTTAAACTTAAATTTTGTAAAATGTTTTCGATCAAAATGTTCGTTATCTAGTTCTGAACTGCCACCGTTAAATTCTAAATTGAATATTGCATTACAAATATTAAATCGAACACTATACATATTAAATTAAAATTGAAGATCAATGTTGTAAATTAAAATCTTTAAAAAATGGAAAAGCTGATATTTAATTTAAAAATTTGACTTTTGTATTCAAATAGTGACATAGTGCTCCTCCGGACGAGAAAATTTTGAAGCTCAAAGATAAAACTGGATGGTAAGGTATTCTGCGACCTTACCCAATGGTAAGGTCGAGTCGATAATAAGAATCTCGAAGGAAGAAAGTCGACCTTTTCAAATAAACAAGATTCATAAATGCGAGTAACTACTATACTGACTTTAATTGAAAAATAAACAAATTTGTATTAATTAATAATGTAAGAAAATATTATCTTCAGTCAAAATTATTTTTACGCATAAAATGCTGATTAAATTAAATACACCTTTTTGTAGGAAACATTTGTTTCGTGTTTTAAGTGTTAACCCACTGAAATCTTTAATTTAAACCGACGCTTGGATATTTTTTGCAAAATAAAATTCTGTGCATAATTCACTTTGGAAATCACCTTGGGGATGTTTGATCTTCAAGAAAAATAACTTTTCAAGTTCAAATCATGTTTTTCATGCAAAAGAAACCTGCTTTTTTCATTGTTTAAGCATGCACATTATTATGTAGCATAATTAAATGATGAAGTGGGTATCACGCACACAAAATTGAGTGGAGAAAATAATTAATCAATATACTGGCTTCACGTAATTTTTTCCGTAAAATCTAAAGGCCTACTTGATCAGTTTTTCTGTAACTTACATATTTACAAGAACTGCAAATGCAAATTTGCCGTAATGTGAAAAATCAAAGTTGCTGTTCGAAGAATACGTAACGCTTTTTTCGACAAGCCCCCCCCCCCTCCTGAAAGCAAATCGTCTTTTTTGAACAGCCTCACAAATGTTGCTTCAAATCAATTGTTTTTAGCAATTAAAGGAAGTTTTAAGCGCAAACAAGGTGTTATTCTAAGTTCTAGTGTCCTAGACATTATTCTCAAATTTTGAAAAGTTATCATAATTGTATTAATTAATTTGTCATTAATTTTTCATTTATGACGGTTTGCTGTTATCAAATATTACTACAATAATCAATCACAAAGATTTTAGCATGAAATAATGCCCTTATACAAGAAATTGATAAACTGAAGTATTTGTTTAAATAAATTATTTGCAACAGTTAATTGAAACATTCGCTGCAAGAAAGGTGTGTTTTTTAAAACTCGTATGTCTTAAATATTATTTTCGAAATTAAAAAAATTTTATCCTCATTTGGCACAGTTCAAAAAATTGTTAATCTCAATGCTTTGCACAATATTTTGTTGCAACTTATACTTTATTTAGGTCTCAAAATTAGTTTTCTTTGAATTACCCTTCAGAAGATCTAAGAACGAAATTTTTTACATTATTATTCTGTGGGAAAAATTCTTGTTTAGAAAAAAATATCTTTTCCGTAGTCTAGTGCAGCATTTTTTGATTCCGAATTTTATAACAAAAATTTTTGAATATTTTTAACCTTCGGGACCCTAAGGATCGAGCAAGAAAAATCGTATCGCATATTTTTTCATAAAAATTCGAATTTATTAAAAAGCAGGCTTCCTCGAAAACACGCTACCTTTAGTTAAAAATTAATATATCGCAAACTATTAGTTCGAAAAGATTCGAACAAGGGTTGTTTTAACCATTTTTCAGTCCCTAAAAATTAAATCATATGCATATTTTCCCTATCTCTTAACTGAAGTCAACAATCTAAGCAGGCGTGTTAAAAAATTATTTCAAATTCACTGTAAAATTCTGAGCAGGTTTGATCTGCAAAACTTTAAGACACAAAAAATGAAGGCACATCATCTTAGTCTTATTCATGTTCACAGTTAGACCCTTTACTCTCATATATCGAATACTCTTATCATCAGATTCATTCCTCTTTCTTCCTCCGCTACTAGCACGTCATCTGCACATGCTAGTGGATACACTTTGCCTGTTCCTAATGTTGTACCTCTTTTCTCTTTCCTCTCCATCTTTCCCTCTAAGTCTTCCAGAAAACACCAACTAGAAGTGGACTCAACAGGCACCCTTGCCTGACCCCTTTCCCATTCAGAATTCCTCTTCTTTCTTTTCTCTTATCTTCACCCTTATTATAGTTTCCACAAATATTTATTTATCCTCTGTTAAACCTTCGTCAACTCCTCTCTCTTTCATGACTGTCCATAACACACCCATTGTAAGTGAGCCACATTTTGCTTCAAAATATACAAAAAGTGCCCTAGGTTCCTATTGACTAAACATATAGGCAGGTAGATGTTGTCCTTTTTGGTTTTGTGGTATACTTTCCTTTTCTTCAACCTATCTTTCCAACCTCATGCTGCCTCTCTTCCTGTACCGCTTTCACTAACTCTTCCATGTACGTCTTTCCTTATTTGTCTTTTTACCCTTCTCATTCTTTCGTGCTTTCTTTTTCGCCTTGTGAGTTTCTCTTTTTCCGTTTATCCTTCCCTCCCTTTCCTTAATTTATTGTCCCATTAACATAATTATTAGATCTATCAGTTGCTTATCAAGCAATTTCAATAGACCTGATCAAATCTTCTGTCAGTGGAAAAAGAAGCAATTAATCCTTAGTGCAACTAAGTCTATGGAAGACTTTCTCAAGGATATGAAGAAGATGTTTGACCATAGCCTAGCTTAGAAGAGGCTGGTCACTGAGATAGTAAGTCATAGTAAGTCTCAGTGCGCCACGAGAACTCTCGCTCCAGCCGGCCGGTACGGCGAAATCTTTGTCGGGAATTTTCGTACTCTCTGACGGAAGCACTCGAGAGATCTGTTCCCAATACCGCGCGATTAACGCGACTAATTTAAGGGAGCCTCTTAAGAAGTCACAAGAAATCTGCAGTTAGTCCGAGTGAGGTCTATACCAAGTCTTCGTTATTCGTGGGGCAGTCCTTGCTGTTCTGAATTACTGATTTCTGAGTGACTAGTCGCTCGATTGAACGACACATTTTGCTAATATTATCTCAAAACAATTAATTCTAGCTAATAAAGTTCCAGTAGACGATGCAGATATGGTGGATTAGTAGAAGCATTTAATAAAATCAATCTTCAATTGAAGCTGCCGAATTCGATATGGTTTTCGCTTAAGAATTTTCCAAATTAGCGGTTTGGTAAGTCGAGGGCTATTAGAAAACTAGACAATGGAAATACATCTGTTTTAATACCAATGTATGTTATGGGTTATAATAATATAGGTACATTTATGGGAATGATATACACTTTTAGGGATAATCTCGAGTGCTAAGCGCGAGATACGTGATGAGAATGTGTTCGTTAACGCCGAAGGAGTTTTAACAAAAGAGAATTCACAATCATCAAACTACTGTTGTCGATGTTTAGCCCTTTAGTTTTAAAAAGTCTGTGTACAAAGACTGAGTGCGTAGCCCGAGGTAAATACATCATCGAGCGCAAGGCGCGAGAACTAACATTCGCGCGCCCATTTCTCGCGCCCAATGTAACATGATCATTATTGGTTCCTAAATACAGTTTTGAATTTCCAGACCACCTCGACTTATACGCAGACAAATTTGAAAAAGCTCTATCTTTCGTAAGTTTTATCGGAAGTACTTGAAATTTTGATACCTTATATATTTTAATTATGCAAGGGTTTTCCTCCAGCTCGTAAAGTTTGAAAAGTGGCTCTTATACGCTTTTGAATTTCTACCCTTCAATTAGTATCATGTAAAGATAAATTGAATAGAGTTCAACGTAAGACTTCAGGTTTGAAAGATGATATTCATAAATTAAGGGTTTTAAAGTACAAAAATGCCTTATCAGGGCTTTATCAGTGCCTTTATCAGTTTTTACGAACTGTGGTATGAATTATTGTATGTGTTATTTACTTGCAACTATAAAGAAATTCCGTTACTAAAACATTATATTTCACATAAATTCTAATAGTCCATCTTTATTTTTAGATTTATTTTACTCATCCTTATTTTTAATTGAAAAAAATCTCCTGATTTCTGAAGTACAGAAGAGTCGGATTTATTTCGCATGAAAGTTGCTAATGAGCCTCTTTACGTAAAAACTTTTCAACAGGGGATTACGCGGAATAATTCTGTTTTGATCTGGAGACTAACTGTTCGTTTCGATCTAATCGAACCACTTTTGGAAGACTATGTTTTCGATTAAGAATTTTCAGAAACCAATAAAAACAAAAAACATTACAATAAAGTTAATATTCACTAGAGAAAATAATATTATGAAAAAAATATCTTTAATTAAAAATAGAATTATTATTTCTTTATTTAAAAAAGTAACAGAGTGCTTAACCCTGGTGAGGTAACCTGGAAGCTGAGAGAATAAACAGGATGGTAATACATTCTGTTAGTTTACCGTTCTAATGAGAAACACAGTCGATAATTAGAATCTCGAAAGAGGAAAATCTACATTATCCAATAAAGTTGATAATTTATGAAAACGAATGAAACTACTATGCCGACTTAGATTTAAAATTGATAAATTAAAAATGTAAAAATTGAAATAAATTAAAGAAAATTTACACATCAGGTTTAAGATTAATTCCTTCGCATTTTCAGTGGGTAACTCCTTAAAATTTAAAACCACAAACATAGTACGCTTATAAAAATAATTAGCTGACCAACGTGCGCGCGCGATGCGCGTTATTATTGTCTATCTTTTTTACTCTTAAAATACTTATTTCCTGTTATTAAATCAATTTCTCTTAAACCCAATAAAATCCCTTGAAATAATCTCAAATACTTTTTTAGAGAAATTTTCCTAAATTCCTTGAAATATTTTGAAATACTTCCACAATCCTCAAAATCTTTGAAAACACTTTTTTGGCTCTAAAAATCTCTTAAAATTTCTTTTGAAATCTTTTGAAGACACTTAAAACATTTTAAAATTTTTTAATATCCCGGAGAATCTTTTTAAACCCATTAGAAACTATTAAAAAGTTATTCAAATCTTTCTAAATCTCTTGAAGTCTTCAAAATTAGTTGAAATTCATAAAAATTTTGTAGAATTACTTAAACCCCCTTGAAATATTCTTGAATCAGTTACAATCCTCAAAAAATCTGTTAAATTTCTTGAGATTTTTTAAAGTTACTTGCAATAATTTTCGAACTTCTTGGAAATCTCTTTAAATATTGCGAAATACATGCTTAAAAAATCCCTAAAATGATTTTAAATACATTGTAATTTCTAAAAATTTTTGTTAGTGCATTGAAACCTTTAAAGTATTGTGTGAGATGCTCTGAAATATTTTGAAACCCGCTGAAAACACTTTAAATCATTAAAAACTTTTCTGAATCTCTTGAAATATAATTAAATCAATTGAAATTTATAGACATTAATAATTTATAGACATTCTTTGACAGTCTTTAAAATTTTATACAGTTCGTTATATATTCTTTAAAAATGATTTAAAACACATAAAAATCTTTTTAAATTTTTTTGAATTCCATAAAATTCTCTTAAATTTTTATAAAATCACCTTAACTCGTCTGAAACTCCTCAAAAATTTTTAAAAATCTGTTACATTTTTATGTAAGATTAAAAATAAATCTATTTTATCATGGATAATTTTATGCAAATTGAACATGAGAAAGATTTATAATTACAAACCAGATTTCCAAAATTATTGGCTTTTCGGTTAATTAGAGAAAAAAATAATAAATGAAAAAAGATGGAGAAAAAGGACAAAAATCAACAAAAACCACCTTTCACTTTTTTCTTTCTCCGAGTCTTTTTCCGTCCTTTTTATATTACTAGGGAAAAAAACATTTTTCGGCGCCAATTTAACCTCTCATGAGGGATGATTTACGCAAAAGCTACAAGGTTTGATGTTTCAAGAGTTCTTTTAATTAAGTCCAAATAATTTTACCTCAATTTCTTGAAAGAAATATTTTTATTGAAAATTTTTTAAAAGAATGTATTAAACATGAAATTTCTTTTCCTTTTTGGTAAACATAATAATATAAATAGATGGGATCAAAATTATCTACAAATCTGTAACAATTTCTTTAAATAGCTCGAAAGCGTTTTTTTAAGCTTTACAAAACTGAAAATCATTTTCTAATATCTCTTGAAATTTGATGAAATCCGATATCTGGTGAAATTAGTTTGTTTTTTCTTATCAAAGTAGATAATTTACGATTTATATCTGCAAGAATAATACCATAATGATCATTGATATAATTAACAGATGTCCTAAATAAATTATAAGAATGCAGTGGAGTTCCGTTTTTGATATGAAAATGTAATAAATCAGGTTTTCAATAACAATGAGTTCTAGAATTTCGAAATCTTTCATTACAACACTTTTTTTTACAGATTTATGTTTCGAGCGTCAGATTGTACGATATTTCAATTCACGTAAATGATGATATGTTCTTCATATTTACATATTATTATTAAAGGAGATAATATCGCTTATCTTAAAGTTCTATTAATTGTTTAACCGTAAGCTTATAGGTTTTCCTCAAATTATTGATCAAGTAAGTTCCAAAGAACATTGTTCTTTAAATACGAGAAGAATATATAAAACATGAAAAGGGCGATCCTCGAAAGTACACTAAAATCCATGTTTTTTATAGTTGCAACAAAATTAAGTCACACAGTTTAATTTCAAAAATCTGGGGGAAATTGATCATTTTAAGACGGTTTTTCTCATTTAGAGCAACGTGAAGCATTGTCTTAAAACTGTCATTCACCTGTCATGATGGTTTTGTCAGGCGTTATTTGGGTGAAATAGATGTTGATAAGCCATTTCCAAACCATTTCCAAATGTTAGGTTAGCTAAAAAAACGTCTGTATTGGATTTGATGTCTGGGCGTTCGAAGAAGTTTGCTCTAGATTTTCTTCATTCAACGACGTGAAGGTAGCTGGTGTTTGAAGTGAAAATACCTAATTGTATATGCAGACGGTCATGACTTTTTCTATCAATCCCGGATTCAGTTTAAATGTCGACGGCCATGACTGACCTAAGATTTGCAAATTGCATTGCGAAGTTATAATTTTATTTTAAGTGATTAGTACGCACTTTTAAATCAAGTTGACAATTAGGTAAATATTATTAAGATTATTTTTCTTATTAATAATTATTTAGTCTAATATCGCAAAGCGAATAATTGCTTTGACAGGTCTGCCGTGCAAATGAAATAAAACGTATCTGCAGTTCGGATAAGTCATCTGTCACTTTTACCAATCTTTCGATTTAAACTCGAATGTCCTTGATTCTAATAGTGTTTCTTGAATATCCATTTCGTAATACAATGTACATATTGAATGTTTATAATACAAACATAAATTAGGGATTTTTAAATCCTATTTTAAACATATGTAAAAATGACAGATGACAAATCCAAGCTGTAGATACGCTTTATTTCATTTGCACGGCAGAGGTGTCCAGGTGGGTGAAAGCACGGTTGAGTACCTCACAACTCTCTAAATGAGCCAAAATTCAGTCTCAAACTGATAATTTTTCCTGGATTCCCAAATGTACATCATAGGAATAAATATGAGACAAAACTCTCATTGCGAGACCAATGAAATTTGAGCTGCAACAAATTTAAAACCAGCGTTTTTCTTTGCAATAGAAAAGTTACATGAAGAAATCTCTCACAAAAAAAGTTAACCATCTACATTAGGAGTAGGAGTTACAGGTTCAAATTAGGACCTAAATTTCTGCTTGGGAAGGAAGTCTAAATTGATTTGGAAACATATTGATATCTAGCTGCATAAAAAGGCGGAGAAAGAATAAGGAAAGATTGAATTGAAAGTATAATTTTTATTTCAGAGCTTGTTTGTGTTCTGCTTTTGGCACATTGAATGGTTTATGAGAAAGTAGATTTCATTTCCATCTTAAAAGAATAAAAGGTGGTTTTAACTTAAATCTAAGCTTCACCGGCTTGAAGTTCATGCATTTTTCGAATAACCCATAGGTGAAGTTCGGGATGATTAAGATTAACAAAAACATCTGCATGTTTTCCTATTATCGCTCCTCTTAGATAAGACATAATTCCTAACAGTCTAAGAGGACCCGGAGAATTTATGGGATAAAGCAGAGGTCCACCTTCGTCGCCGTAACAAGTTCCTCTTCTTTTACTTGTATCCAGAGTACAAATATTCTTATCTGTAATAGGAGAGTGTCCGTTATAACTTCTAAAAGATTCGACGCACTCTTCAACCGTAATTATGGGCAGTCGTGCTATCATTAACTTTTCAGGAAATATTGGGTCAAGTCTGAAATTTCGGAGTTAAGTATTTATATTCATTAAATAATTTTAGTTCAATAATTATGTAAAAAATACAAAAAATTACCCAACAGGGAGACTGGTACATCCCCAGCCACCAAAACGACCATACGCATATGGACGTACAGGTCCACGATAAATATCAACTCTTCTGTTAGGGCCCTTCTGAATGTCGATAGGTGGATCTACTGCAACCAAAGCTGTTAAAAAAGAATTATTTTTAAATCTGTTCGATGACAATTGTACTTTATGAAACTTTTTCTACACGTAAAGAAATATCGTTTAAAGAACCACCTAAATCAGAGTGTGGGTGTAGTATTTTTCTTCTTATGCGATGAAAAGTTCCATTGTTTCTCATTTCTGAGCCAGAGAAAATCGTGAATGTTGCAAAAGGATAGGTATCACGAACACAGTAAGCAGCAGTTATGACGATCATAGAGTGTAAAATGCAACCAGCGCAGTGACTAACGCCATTTTTTAAAATATTGACAATGCATGGAGCTCTGTCAAGGGCCTCTGACAAACGCCCACTCGGCGTTTCATCAATTATACGCTTTTTGCGGATGTGCATAACTGATGATTCCTCTGAAAAAATTATGCAAATTAATTTAAAAAATTGCCCAAACTGAAGTGTCCGGACTTATATAGGCTATATAATAATAAAAAATAAAATAAATCGAAAATTCCTTTTCCAAACATCAGTTGAATTTTTAGGTTTTTAGTTATAAAATATTTATACTGGACCAATCAGAAACGAGGTATAAACAGACGTAGGTGCGTGAGCAGGAGCCCAACGCTGTTTTATTGAGAGAGCGCCGAGGTTTAATTAGCGACGGAAGCACAACTGTCACTTTACTATTTATACCATACTCCTAATTGGTCCAGCTTAAATATTTTTTTAACACAAAAAGTAAAATTTCGACTGATTCTTGGAAAAGGAATTTTCGATTTATGTTATTTTTATTTTTATACAGCCATATAAGTCCGAATACACTAAGAGACTTTTTGTATTATATCGTTCCAAAATAGGGATAACCGAGGTTTCATTACACTTATTCGTATTACAATACCGAAGTTTAATATTATCATATGAGTATTTAAAACACGAAGACGAAAAACTAGTATTCTAAATACGGAATATTATGAATCTCCATTTCAAGAATTAACACTATGAAAAATAATATTCTTTTTACTGAGTTTTCGAAAAATAATTCTAATAAGAAAAATAGTGAATATCATAATCTCGAAAACGTATTTTAGAAATTGATATTGTCAATAGGAAGTTGACAAAAATCTAAGACGAATAGCAAACTATGAAATCATTATTCTTGATTTTTTATATAGTTTCGTTTGAGAATACTCCTCGATTGTTTGCGCCATTTTACGATCGACCTGAAAGATTCTGTTTCACAACATTTTAAATCCAAGTCGACTCTTTCTATTTCCAATTCATACTATATTCACACTATTAAATTTAAAATATTAGGAATTATTGCTCATGAAATTTATGCTCTAAGGTAATAAGATTTACTTAAATGAGTACAATTTATAAAATATTACATCTAAATACACTCAAGTTTATTATACTGAGTTACTGAGATATTAAATAAGAGTATGTTTTTCATAAAAGAATATGAACAGTTCCTTTGATAAAAATCTGTTAAAAAAATCTATTATTAATATTATTATTATTGTTATTACAACATTAGAATAATCCAGAATTCTCGTGTTATTTATTTAAATAACACGTTCACTCCACAACACTGCTCCGACCCAGGTTGCTGATCAATCTCTCTATAAATCACCACAAGTGAAGATCCTCACATAGTCGTCATGTGAGGTCCCCAACTTGGGACCACTAATATCCAAAGTCTTTGGCTTCCAGCGTCATTCACTCTACTGACACTCTTTTTATTCACTATTTGCCGCCATACTTTTCTGTCCTGCCATATTTCTCTAGCTTCTTTAACGTACATGCATTTTTTCATGCAGGCTCTCGTGTTTCTATGGCTTCTTATGTCCCTTCTAACTAGGGTCTCATTCACACATTTTAACCATTCTTTCCGCGGTCTGCATCTAGGCACTCTGCCATTTACTTTACCTTGATATACTTGTTTCGCTGGTCGTTCATCCTTTATGCTCTAAACCTGCCCGAACCATCTTAACCGATTTCTTTTCCATGTGTCAACTAGCGTCTCTTCCGCACCACATTCTTTAAGAATTATCTCGTTGCTCTCTTTGTCCATCAGAATTTTCCCGCATACCATACGCAAGAATCTCATGTCAGTCGCGTGAATTTTACTTTTATCTTTTTCTTGATAAGTCCATGTCTCGCTGCCGTATAGTACAGTTGGTACAAACATAGAATTATGTATTGCCATTTTAGCCTTATTTGATATATTTTTACTTCTTATAAGGAGGGGGGGGGGGCTGCTCTACTAATAACCTTCTTACCTCGCTTTATGCTTCTAGCTAACTCCTCATCTATCTTCCCGTCCCTAGTAAATAAGCTACCAAGGTATACGAATTTATCAACTTGTTCCATTCTTTCATCACTTAATACAATGTTGCATATTGTTTTTTCACTCGTTACTTCGAACACCATAGTTTTTGTTTTATTTACGTAAGATAGATTCTGCCATGACAACCTTACCATCTGCGAACGCTAACCCACGTACCCTTACTGTTTCGAGATCCACACCTTCTTCGTCGAAAAGATTTATTCTTAAACACTTGTCCATAAATAATATAAATAGCCATGAAGATATAACGCATCCTTGTCTAACGCCTTGCATAATATTGAACCAGTCATTCAATTTCCCTTTTCACGTTACACTCGCTTCGCCACCCATATATATTATTCTTATAGCCTGTAGGAGCCATCGATTTACTCCGAACTCTTTCAGGACTTTGCAAAGTTATTCTGGCACTCTCCTCCAACCCACCACCGAAAGAGAATGCAATCGGTGTCTCTGAAGCAGCAGCTCAGGCTCCCCGCAGGGGGCAATGGCTGCTGGTTCTACGCCTGCAACAAATCCTCAAGCTCATCCTATGGGCAAGGGGAAAAAGAGATACGGGGGAAATTCTGCCAATAGGGAGTTAAACCGGCAGGAGGCCTTGGATACACAGGGTTTTACTTTTGCGCGACTGGCCAACAACGCCCTGGTGAGAGTTGCCGTAACGCTGTGTTATCCTGAAGCCTGTCTAGCTCTCGAGGATCAGGACAGGTTACGGGAGGAAACTTCTAAAGAGATTGACACGCTGCCCCGCGAGGGGCGCGTGCTAGATTCAATGACATCTTCATAAGATCGGGGGCCATCATAGTCGAGGTATTAGAGATCTGATCAAGAGACTGAATATTGGAGAAGACTGTAAGTTTAAGCCTCAAAGAGGGACTAAACCTGGAAAACAAGGAGACGGAATATCTGTAGAGGTACCACAGAGGAACGGTACTAATTACCGGTACCCCCGAGAATCCGAAGACTGTTCTTGGGTACCTGAGCTTCCAGAACCTGACCCTAAAAACCTTTTCGTACAAGGTGTATTCCTACAAGCAAGGATTCAGACCTAAAGGGAAAAGACTGGATTCTAGTAGTTGATCTTCCCAAATCAGCATCAGAGCACTTGCGGCTCTGCACTTCCGACATTATTTTAGAGGCAGGTAGGTTATCTTCCGGGTGAGCCAACTGGGATCATAAGGGGCCAGAAGCTTTCGAGTTTCCCCGAATTAGCCTTTCAATGACTGAGACTGGAATCTCCATGATGCAGATTAATTTTCATCACAGAAAAGGCGCCTCAGCGGTACGAGCCAGACGCATGTCAGTGGTGCAGAGAGGGTACACTTTAATCCGCGAACCCTGGTTATACAGAGAAAGGATTAGTGGCTTGTCAGAGTCTGGCTCCATATATTAGAGGCCACTTGAAAAACTGCCAAGGGCATGTATACCTGTCAAGGGTATGGATACGATTTTGGTGCCTAACCCTTACTCTAGAAATCTAACTGTTCTGAAGGTAAGACTTAGGGGCATAAGCGGAGAAAAACTAGAGTTGGTTATTGCCTCGGCCTATTTCCCATTATATGCGGATGGACCACACCTCCCAGAGAGGTGGAGACTCTAATTCAGCACTGCCAGGAGAGCAGCATTCCTCTGCTGTTGTTATGCGAACTCTCATTATACGTAGTGTTGGATCACAAATATAAATGCCAAAGGAAGAGATTTAATTGAATATCTAGCAGGCATTGAGCTGGAGATTCTGAATCGAGGTGATACTCTCACATTCCAGAATAAAAACAGGAGTGAGTTTCTCGATCTGACTTTATGCTCGGGGAACTGAGGAGCACGGCAGTGGACTAAAGAGTCTATGATTAGGAGTCTCTCTCCGAAAAATATATATCTTAGTTCAGCTAAACCTAGAAAAACCGGCGATTTCAAAGATCAGAAATCTATGAAACACAATTTGGGACTCATGTTAAGAGGAACTCGGAGGAAGACTTGTCATATGAAAAAAATTGTGGAATAAGGTGGTGGAATACCCACCTGAAGAAACTCCGCAAAAAGAACGTTGTGCAGCAGGACAAATAGAACTAATTTGCCTTCTAACTGAGACATCTATAAGAAGGCTCACCATAAATACAATAAATATATAAGAAAGTGCAAACAGGAAAACTGAAGGGGCTCATGATAGGAATCGGAACGCATCCTGGGAACAGTGCTGCTCTACGAAATCCTGACGAAAAAACCGGGAAGCTCGCCTCGGTTTAAGAAGGCTCGAAAATGGTAAATTTTACAAAGAAGAAGAAGAAGCAACGCTGTACCACCTGATGGTAGTTCACTTCCTAAGTTTTCAGGGAATACGAACCAAGAGAGACCAAGAGAAGGAAGACTGGATCCAAGAGTCTGACTCGGCCCATTGGAATTTTGCCTCTTAGGTCGTAGACAGCAAAAAGGTGGAATGGGCCGTAGGGTACTTCTGTCCTTTAAATCCCCAGGGGTCCATGGCATCTTTACAACGCTTTTACTAAAAGGTCTGGATTTTTTTGTCCCTCCACTGACGAAATTATTTAGGGCAAGCAATGCTCTAAAACAAGTTCCATCTTTACAAGTTGGTATTTTTGGGATTTATGATTTTCAATTGTTTGAACAATTTGTACTTGTTTCAATTCTTGCGAACTATGAACCCTGTAATATTCAGGGCTGCACAGAAGAATCATGTGATTCGTAGGACTGTGTAGTAAAGGTTCAAAATTCACATAGGTGCGCAATAAATATATACTACATACAAGGGTGCGCAGTAGATATTCAATGTACGCAATACTTCGTATTGGAGACTTCCGATTCACAGGGGTGCAAAGTTGCAATGCATGACTGCAGTCCTAAAGTGTATAGAACTGCGCAGTAGCCATATACGGTACATTAGGCTGCACAGTAGAGTGCATAGATGCGCATTGCAACCCTGTAATGTACAGGACTGCACAGTAGAGTCTTGATGTGCGTAGGGCGGCACAGAATAGACATGTAACTTGCCGGTCTGCGTATTAGGGCCGTAAATTAAACAGCGCACTAGAGTCCTGTAGTGCGCTGTAGAGATTCAGGTCTCGCACAGCTGCGCAGTTTAGTCTGTGTGTGCATTACGGTCCGCATCTCTATTTCCTGTAAATACCTCCTGCGTATTAGGGCCGTAAATTAAACTGCGCACTAGAGTCCTGTGGTGCGCTGTAGAGATGCAGGTCTCGCACAGCTGTGCTGTTCAGGCTGTGTGTGCATTACAGTCCTCATCTCTATGTCCGATAAATACCTCCTGCGTATTAGGGCCGTAAATTACAATGCGCACTAGAGTTCTGTGGTTTGCTGTAGAGATGCAGGTCTCGCACGGCTGTGCTGTTCAGGCTGTGTGTGTATTACAGTCCTCATCTCTATGTCCTATAAATACCTCCTGCGCATTAGGGCCGCAAATTAAAATGCGCACTAGAGTCCTGTGGTTCGCTGTAGAGATGCAGGTCTCGCACGGCTGTGCTGTTCAAACTGTGTGTGCATTACAGTCCGCATCTGTGTTTTCTATAAATACCTCCTGCATAGTGTCCCCTGTAATGCCATGCGCACTGCAGGACTACAGCGCATTCTAATGCATTACAAAGTTATGCTGATCAGCTTATAAATAATCATCTTATACATCACTACTGCGCATGCCTATGTTTCATTAAAAGATAATGCGCAGCTTTATGGGTAATAAATACCTAATGCGCAGCTTTTTGTCCCATGAATACCTACTGCACAGCTCTATGCCTCACAAATGCCTTCTGCGTATCCCTTAATATCTACGTCAGAAGTTTGGACTTTCTTTGGGCTCTTGAAAAATATCAACACCGATTTTTAGGATCTTACTCTTAATGTTAAAAAACAACCCCTTGGTACCATGCACATATAACTTAGTCAAAAAAAAATCTTTCTGAGAATTTAGCAGCATAAACAGAGTTTCTGCTTTCTGGTCTCTTGAAAAATAACAACTACGATTTTCGGGCTCCAACCCTTAAGGTTAAAAAACAACCCTTCGATGCCGCACAGATATGACATTGTCACAAAATGATATTTTTTGAATTTTACATTTTCAATAGCGTCTGTGATTTTTGGGCTCCTCAGAAATTCCAACACCGATTTTTTGGCTCCAATCATTAACGTTAAAAAACAAACCCTTGATGTCACGCAGATAACTTTCTCAAAAAATAATATATACTCGGAATTTTATAGGTTATATAGCCTCTCGTTTTTGGACTCCTTAAAAATTCAAATTCGAATTTATATGCATGTGTTTGATTTTTTAGATGTAGGGGTGGTTTTTGCAAAAAAAAAAGTTTGAGGCATTCGAGAGCCCAAGAAAGGGCCAACACTGCCTTCTTATTTTGTTTTTTCCAGGTTTGAATTTTTTCCACGGTGGTGATTTTTTTACATAAGGGTCGTTTTTAAACATTTTTGTGGTGCAGTTGAGGGCCTGAAATAAGTCTTAAATTCTAATCAGCTTTTTTTCTTCAGGTTTCATTTTTGACAAGAGGGTGGTTTTTTGCACATAGGTGGTGGTTTTTGGATTTTTTTTCATGCATTTAAAAGCCCCAAATAGCCCAAAATTCTGATGCAAAGAAATTCGAGAATTTCGATTGTGGAGATGCTAGCTTGATGGACCTGTTGGAAATTAATTGATGATACATTAAAACCAATCCAGACAATTATAGCAATTATAACGGTAGGGAGTCAACTCATATTCAAAATATTTTTCAAGAAGAAGAAAAAGAAAGAGAAGAACAAGAAAATGAAGACACTGCTTTTGAAGTTCCGGTAGGACATTATGTTTCAGACGAATAGTTTTCCACAATTACGTTTCACACAGCATCCAACGTCTCCAATAGTTCCATTTTTTCTTTAAAACAACATTATGATATAAACAAGCCCCAATAGACCGTGGAATAGGCCTACCGAGAGAACCAAGTTAAAAAACGCGCCGTGTACACTAACTCACAGGTGGCGTGGAAGCGTGTGCTTATTATGGAGGTTGCAACCTTTGAATCGCTATATCTCAAAACCGGTGATTCCTATGGGAAAAGTGTAAGAACAATTTGTGTAGGTAATCACATGCGCTACCATTTATATTGAATATGTTTTTATAACAAAGCTTGCCGTTTGGCTGCAAAATGCACACAAAAAAAACAATTTTTGCGAACTTTGACCTTGAGTGACTTTTTGCACATGTGGGTCGATGGGGACATTCGACATTTCTTTTACATTGATGATATAAGCAATCAAACTAAGATTCAGTTCTATGCGAATTAATGTAACCCTACCCGTATTTTTCGGGCTAACTTGACCGGATAATAACGTGGATCTCCATGTTTCATTAATACCTACTGCACATCATTACAGTACAAGGCCGATAGCTTTCCAACTTTGGGGTTGTAGGGAATCGCGAACTTATCGGATGTCCCCTCTGGTAGCATGATATTAGGTGCGCGCATACGTAAAGGAGAAGTAGTAGGAGAACCACAATTAATATGTGTGCCATACGTGTGATCTCGTTGTAAGGGGAGTGTACACTTATCGGACAGCAAGTTATCGGCCTTGGACTGTACGTGTCGTATTTATCTCCTGCGGAAGCTTATCTACCACTTTCATTCACTGCGCATCTTTATGCTTTTAAGATATCTACTGCGCATCTCTATGTACTCCAGGACTCTAATGCCCCCTACCACCCACCTTAACATGGTGCCCCCTTTTTGTCAGTCTTTTGTACTCTCACTCATTGACCATGAAATTCCTAGACTTACAAAAGAATTTTTGTATGCTGTTATAAACAAGTATTTTTAAGAAAATACACAAATTACCTCAACTACAAACTACAATTCTTAGATGCATTTCAAATAATATTTGAAAATACTCAAATGTATTTTATTACTGTATTTGAACTACACCAGCTGAGTTGTCTTTTCCCTGTGATCCATTTCAACTACATGGTGCGTAAATACATATATTTCAGTAATGTAGTTGAGGTATTTTGTGCCCAGCTCTACTTTGAACAAACCCAATTTTGCCATTGTGCCTCTATAGCTGCATAATTTTAAGTAATTTTTCATACTTAGCATAGTTTTCAGGTAAATTATATTGAATTTACAGAAATAATTAGTAAATATCAAAAAGCAGCCCTTATTAATTTCGTTCGACTCCCTGGAGGGAAGTGAAGTCGGAAGTAAAGGAATGGATATTTGCGAGGGTGATGGGAAGCAGGAAACGTAAGTGGATTTATATTATGACAAGGAGAAGTAGGCGAAAGGAGAGGCAGAAAGAGTGGAAAAGTATGGTAGGAAGAGATAAGTGAACTAATTAACGTCTTAATACACCACAAAACTCTGTTTTGTAGGCACGCGACACCTACTTGAACTAATTTTGTATACAAGCCTGAAGGCGTATTCAGACGAGCGGATCCCGGTTCCAATTACGGTTACGATTGGAACCGTCGACCAATTAGCGTGATGTATGATCCGCGCTGATTGGTCGACGGTTGCAATCGTGACCGTAATCGGAACCGGGAACCGCTCGTCTGAATATGGCATAACTCTACTATATGTAATACTACCTAAAATTTGTTTCAAAAGAGAAATGTCGAAAGATTTATTATTTAATAGAATTCTTTAAAAAAAAGTTGCCTAAGTTTGAGGTACTTTTTTTTTAATTTTCTCATTCTTTTTGCTGTAATAAAATGACCAACAATGTTTTTCCAATAAGAGGCAGGCATGTATTTTACGTTTTTTTCTTTCGCCTGTGAAAGAAGACTTATATTTACAAAAAAAGTTGTTTCTTAGCACTAAATAATTAAATATGGACAAAATTATCATCAAGCAGAAAAAACTGTACATTCTTTATGATACTAGTGCTTATAAAGTGTTTCTATGTGTGTATAGATTACAGGGATTTCCTAAGTTGTATTTTTTTATTCAACAAATTTTTCAAACAGAAATTGAAAATCTGATAAAGTAAAAGCAAAAATTCTTGCGACTCTCCCCCCACTCCCCATTTTTGACGCCCTTCTCTAGTTTTTGTTGAATAATAAGATAATAGAGATACACATGAATTTTTTTTAAATTTATTTTCATTGAGAAACCAATTTCACGGAATGATATATATATTTTTTTAATTGGAAAAAGAATTTAATGGTGACTTACCAATATCACAAATATTCTCATCTATTGAACCCGCACTTCCTTTCGTAAAAATTGCACAAAGTATTAGAAGAATCAAATAAAAAATTTGCCTCATTTTAACAAATAAATAAATAGTTATGATTAAAGTTAAAGATGTCACTCTCCAATTAGATAAACCCGGAAGAAATTTCAGGGCTTCTAGTCGTTCCAAAGTAACATAATATATCAAATGATGGTAAAAAAACAGAAAACACGATTTTTGTCAAGAATCCATGTTATTGCTGATATAAAATTTATAGCATACGAAATTTACTGCCTAATAAACGATGTTTGTGCAATATTCTTATCTTCCAATAAATTTTATACTTACTTACCCTGAAACATTTATATCATTTCAATAAATTTATATTACTGCAATTTATGCTATGCATTAGTATTGAAACAAAAATGCCTTTTTTTTATAATGAAGAAAAAGTGTTCAAAGGTATTTTTTACTATTAAAACCAAAAATACGTATCCTATCGTAAGGTGGTTCTAAGCAAATTAGTAGGCATTTAAATTAAAAAAAATTTTAAATAAAATGTTATTGTAGCTTTTGTTATTTTTCCAAAAAGGTTAATTTTTTTATATAAATTCGAGTAAATGTGATCAGAGGTCCTACTAAGGACATTCTAAGGACATTCTGGTAAAATTAACCAGATCTTCTGGCAAGCTCAACCAAATATTCTGGTACACTTCGATTATGAACTATTAAATTTTGATACTCTTCTACATTCATGGAGTTTTCCTAACCCCCTTTTTATTACATGGACCACATGTTACACATTCCCAAAGAAAATAGTCTGACCAAATTTTCCGACAAAAAAGTGCATTAACTATATTCTACTTCGCTAAAATTTCTTCTCTCTATAATCTATGCATATGTGAGTATATGTAATTATAACTGACGATAGATACAACACTCGGAGCAAAAGTAGCATATTGTTGATGCGTTCTGTTTCTGAAACTACTAGTTGAGAATATTTTGTTCGTGCTTTAACATAATATGCATATAGATCAGTTGGTCTATAACAAAATTCTCAAACATTCAATTTATTGATTCATTGTCTACAATGTTAATATTGTCAAAGAATATATTTCAAAGACACCCCAAATATAATATGAGCTTGATTTGAAAGTATTCCTATAGCACTGATATTTAGACAGATAACGCGCAATTTCTTCGTATAATACAGCTAAATTCACAGTTCAATACAAGTATTTATTCTTATATAACTAAAAATACAGTAAACGAATTGCGATTGTTCGATAATTGTACATTAACCCTGAAGCAGGGGCGTACGCGGAAAATAATCAGCGGGGGGGGGGGGGGCCCGTTCAATTTTTACAAGATGGTAAAATTAAAAAAGTTTTTTCACATTTGGGGGTGACCCCCCTTGTGTAGACCCCTGCGCTAAAGCGACAATTGACACATTCAGCAAAATGACATAAGACAACAGACAGATTTCTGAAAATCGGCACACGATCGCGACACTTTCGTTACCAGAAATATTAACCAGAATAGCTTTAGCCAGAAAAAATCAACCAGAGTTCATTAACTAGAATTTTCTAGCCATATTAACCATAATTTCGGATTTATATAACTACAATGTAATAATATATAATAATAAATAATCGTAAATTTCCCATACAAAAGTATGGAAATTTTTCCATACACTTGAATATCCCATACCAGTATGGAAATTTTGCGGCACTTGCTTGGAAATTCTCAATATCCTTCGAGATTTCCATACATCTGAATGGTAAAATTTCCATACAAGTATGGAACGCTGATGCGCAGCTGTATATGGCGCACCAAACTGAAGCGCGCATGTGCGGTGACCATGGTGATTGAAGCAGACTGCAGAGTATAGGGCTAATTGAGTTATGGCGACAAGCAACTAACGGAGTATATTTTCGAAAATTATACGAAACTTTTGGTGTTTTCAGACAATTAATATCCTTCTTTCTTTTTTATTTTTCTTAGTTTCGCTGACAAGTCACACATCGTTTATGGAAAGAAGAGATCTGCGAAAAGTTCTTGACATGTATATGGTTGGGAACCTAAAAGATTACACGAGAAAGACGGCGGGTGCTCTCGTCAGACTGTTTACAGCCAAATACCCGAAAGCTTTAAAAATCGTGGATGCCGATGGGGATACATTGAGTGATGGGACTGAGGCATAATCTATGATCACGTGCACTATAAAAAGCCATATGACGAGAAAAAAAACTAAAAAAGGACAGCTAGTTTCAGAGAAAACCGGAAAAATGAGGCGGGAAGTGGACCTATCCATGTGGAAGACCGAGGTTATGACGAGTATGGTTTTGTGGCTTACGAGGTACCTCTTCCTGATGGCGAG
>JAAAKG020151877.1:3258-58741 GCA_010014905.2 Druon quercuslanigerum
AGTACTATGGATCACCGCTTATTGGATCAGTAATGTGGATCACTGCTTATTCGGATCAGTACTATGGATCACCGCTTATTGGATCAGTAATGTGGATCACTGCTTATTCGGATCAGTACTATGGATCACCGCTTGGTTATTGGTTTGTGTAGAGTTTTTTTTGTAGTTATAAGTTTAGAAATGTAAAGGCTTTTTCCTCCACTCACTGAGTGCAGGTTTTTTATGCCAGGACAAACAAACCTAAGTTCTGTTCGTTACCATAATTAATGGTGTTTTCATTGTTTTTCAAAAGTTTCCCTTTTGTGAGGTTTTGAAGGGTCTACACTTTGTACATTTTGCATCGGAGTGCTGGGGGCCTCTGTTCCATTGGCGATTATTGTTATTGTTTGATATATTATTTAGAATGCCTTGCATTTGTTGTGGTCCTGGGGTTTGCTGGCTTTTTATTTTGGACGGGAAAAGGGAGCTTTCTCCATGCCTGAAGTATTTTGAAGTTGAAATTCATTCACAAACCTGTTTTTTCAAATTAAGAAACCTGGTTTGTGCAATTGCCTGCCCTGCTCTCCCTGCTTATTCAATAAAAGGTAAATTGTTAGACAGTTTTACACCGTTTTATTAGACATTTTTTGTATACAGTTTTTACGCAGACTTACAGAAATTCTTTGCAAAATATGAAAATTCTGGCAGCGTTAAGCACGGTTAAAAGCATGGTGGGGAGGGTTGCATGTATATTGGTCATGTTTCAGTCGTTAGAAGATCATGGTCAGAACTGTTCGCGCCGCCCTCAGAAGCTATTTGTACTCAATTTCATTTCAAATGGCCAGATTTCTTTTCAGTACGTATAGATACTTTCAGTGATATGTGAATTTATTTGTGACAGTTTGTGACTTTGTCTGTGGCTCGGTTTGTAATTGGAGTTCTGGCACGATTTATCAGTCTAGCTTTAATCTTTATCTGTGAAATCTTTTAGATTTCCTTTGAAATAATCGAAGTGTTTGCGTTTTTTATACAATTTTTTAATTTTGTTTAATATCTTGATGAAATTGGTTGAAATGCCTAAAATGCTTTGAAATTTTGTGAAAAATTTTGGAACCATTTTAAAGTATTTACAATGTTTAAGAATCTTTTAAGTACGTTATACTGTAGCGTCGTTGAGAGCTGTGCACCTATTAAAGTGTTTCGAAGTCCTTGTGTATTCTCTGAAATATTTGTGAAATGTTGTACGAGGTTCGAAATTATTTTGAGGTCTTATAGTGACACTTCATTTAATCTCGAAATTCAAGTTCTAATTCTGCCACGCCTTACATCACAACATCCTTCCAGAAAACCCATGGATTTTGATCCTGCTCTGTTTGCGGATATTAATTTAGCAGATCCTCATTGGCTAGACATGATGCTAGGGGCCGATGTCTATGACCAAGCCTTGCGCTCAGGATTACGCTGGTTACCACGAAATCAAATAATAGCTCAAGATACTGTCTTTGGCTGGATCATTTCAGGATCACTCTATTCGGACGCTTCAAGGCGGGCGGCGCCCACGTCTTCAATGCCACTTATAACCATGCATTGCGCCTTAGATAATGGCTTGCAAGAAATGCTTCAACGCTTTTGGGCTGTGGAAGAGGTGGCCCCTCCTATAAAGAAACTGAAACAAGAGGATGATGCTTGTGATCGACTTTATTCAGACAAGCATTTTCAAAACAATGATGGACGGGATACAGTTCACCTCCATTTAAAGACACAACCGCCACCCTGATAGTCTGGCCGTGACAGTGAGGTCGGCGTCCCTTTGGAGCGTCTCTCAAGTAAAATCTGAATTCAGAAAAAAGCGTGCATTACGGGATTCTTCGTATCTCCCCAGTAAAAGGGTGTCTTCAGAAACAGACTTGCATTTGCCTATTTCGTTCGTGCAGGTGTTTTCCTGTGAGGTGTGTATGGTGATCTTGGGTGTGGTGTTCATCACAAATGTGATTCTTTATGTTTAAGATCTCCATGGCAACGTGAGAAAGGGCCAGTGAATTATCACTCACAATTTTATCAGAAAGGCACTTATACTTTTGTCACAGTTTCTTTTTGATTGGAAAGAAAATGTTGGGCCGTTTTGCTCTTGGTTTCATGAGATTTTTTCCCGACACTGGTACACTTTGAGTGCTTTTTTGTTGCATGGGCACGGATGACAGATCAACCGGTGGTCCTGTTTGCGTGGAGGTCAATGTTCACTGATGTTGACATCGAGTGGAAGAAATGAGGGAAAACCAGGGGGGGGGGGGCACGTGTTTATGATGGGCAGAGGCTTTTTTGAATCTATGGTAGGTGCTGTTTTGTCGTTTGAGAGAGGGACGTGCATTTGGGGATGAATTGCACTTGGAGCGGACGGATAGATTTGTTTGATGTTTGTTATTGGATATGTATAGTTATAATATTAATTGGGTTTGTCTGTTTAAGGGCCTACTATTTATCAAAGTTTGAAATTGTGGTTTTGTGATGTTTGATGAAAGCAATACTGATATTTCTCTGATATTTATTGTAGTTTTGTAATCATTTGGAGGATGATTTCAGGGTTTGTGGGGTTCTCCCATGTATGGTTCTCGAGTTTTCGGTTGCGCGTTCTTCCGTTTAATTCGAATTTTGGTTGTTGTGTGAAGAGAAGCGGTGTGGTCTGTTGGAGATTGGTTTGTGCAGTGGAGGGGTGGCTCGCCTCCTATGGTGATTCATGGTGCATACACGTGCATCTTTTTGTGGTCCACGCGCTTTCTCTGTAACATGTTTTGTTGATTGTGACATGGGATTTGGATTGCAAGATCATCGAATTCGTTTCGTTAGAGTGCAATTTATTGAGAGACTTGACTGCCATTGGTGAAGTGTATGCAGTTTTGTGAGTTCGTACATCATAGGAGTGCTGCAGGTCTGGATTCTTTCAAGCATGGTTCAGGGACTCACGCTTTCGATGGCTTGCTTGTTGCCGGATTTTTCCATAATGCTTACTAGCCACAAAGTAAGAAGGAGTAGTGTGGTTCCTCTTTTTTAATGTTTGAATCAAATTTCCATTACTGTCAAGTTTGAATGTGAGGCATGCGCAGTGTTGTGTTCCACATAAATTTATGTTTAATTGCAATCAATTGTTGCACTATTTTGAACTGGTTTGTATTGCGAAAGGGCAGATAGGTATAATTGAATGCGAACAAATTTTCCTCGGCCTACGCAGTATTTAACCGCTGTTTAAATTTTATTTACAGTTGTTAATATACCGAAACTGTAAAGTTGAAATATGTAAAAAGAGCATAGGGTTTTTGCGTAGAGAAGTAGGCTTTCTAACATTTTAAAGCATTTGTATATTTATTCTCACTCAGAAGAGGTTCATTTGCATTCTATTAAAATTAACAATTTTCACAAACAAAAATAACCAATATCCTTTCTTCTAAATTGGTTACGAAACAAAACAGTTTTTTTTCATGAGACTGGTTTGATTCTTTACTTTTGAAAAGTTTTCAATTCGAACCATTAGATGCCTTAATGGTGTGCTTGAAATTGTTTTTCTATTTGTTTTATGTATATCTTCATAATGACTAGAAGAAGAATAAGTGATGCAAGGCTTTACTTTAAATATAAAAAAAACAAGTGCCTAATTTCATTTTAAATCAGGCTTTTGTGGGAGACTGGAGTGAAATCTATCAAACATCATTTAAAATAATTTAAAATTGGAGACCTGTTAGGCCTCCTTCCGGATCTAGGAATCTTGGAACTACTTAAGAACCGGCAATCACGATTCCAGTTGCTTCAGCATTCGAGACAACTTTTGAAAACTTTGGTCATCTGAATACCTTCATCATCTCCAAGAGAAAGGCAAATGGCGTGATCCAACGGAGAACTTTAGTAAGGGCCGTGACAATTAAGATGTCAACTACCACTTTACGTCGCCACGTCGTGCGCCTCAGCCCTCTATTCCTGCCATCGTCATAAAGTATTGCGGTACCGCTAGTTTGCGAATTCATGTCTAGGTGTAGAAAGCAGCTCGCACATAAATGTCCTAATTATTCGTCCTGCGGACGAAGGCGGGCGGTGTGTTCGGTCAAATTGTACCTTGGGACCTTGAGTTTGGTTTGCCACAATTTGTTGAGTATCATGCGGGCTTATTGTCTTCCATGGACTTCAACCGATCAACTTTAATTGTTTCTCCGGCGGACCATTGTCCGGTCACGTACTGCGATCGTTGATTTTGGGATGACTTGTATACGGTCGTCTATCCCTGCAGGGTCGCGTCGTATAGTCTTCACTTCTTCGTGAGTGGTCGAACGTGCGAGTTCGCCCTTTTGAGATCCTTCTCATGTGCGCTTGACCCACCGACACGGTGGCCTAGTTCGCATTTTTCGGGTTATGTTGATCCTTCTGGCTGTGTTGTGCCTCGTTAACATTTGTGGATTACGGTGTTGTGCTCTCGAGCTGTGCCTCGTGTGATGGATCGTCGGTGTAATCTTACGTGTGAAGTGCTACCGTTGTCCGATGGATCATCACGTGAGTGTGGATCATTGTTATGTGGATCGCCACTTTGATAATGGATCATGGTCATGTGGATCCCCGCTTATTTAGATCAGTACTATGGATCACCGCTTTAGGTACTAAAGCAGAATGGTAACAGAATGGTAACGAGAGTCAGAATATTACAAAGAATATAATCGGGCAATAAATTCTTTGAGAATTTTTAAGAATTTAAATTTCTAGCTTTATATGAAAAAAGTTTTTAATTATAAAAAACCCATTCAATATAAACACATATCTATCTCAAACCATGTATTTAAAACTTCAATTAAGAATTAGTATTTAATTTTAATATTTTACCAGTTAAATTAACAAATCGACGTGTATAAACAATAAGTTTCTATCACGGCAAGACGAAATAAAAAGGTGCAATCTTGGTTAGTGAAGTTTGGAAGCTTGATAATCCCATATAAATAGTACTGGAAGTACCAGCGGCCTCTGCAGTACGTATTTGCTCCTGCTGAGATAGCACCTTGTCATCTGAAAGCGTCCAAAGTCGCTTTCTTTTTGCATTTAAAAATGAAAATCAGCAATAAAGCAAGAACGTAACTACCTATTCAGGAATGCTTGTATTCAGAAATTAATTTTTGCTAGTCGAATTAAATTTGGTAGTATTATCTATTAAAACTGGTGTAACTTTACTTTTATATCGTTTTAATAAACTAGATGAATATACCGAAAGAGACCTTTATTAGCTTTCTTATTGATGAAGTGCATTTTTTGCGCATGAATACGTTCTTGCCACTTTTTCTGAAAAGGCAGAATATTGGTCTAACCTGACGATATAACCCGGACTTTTATTGCCGAGAATTTAAGAACTCTATCATAAAGTCAGAAATCTCAGGTGGTGGACTGTCATAACCAAAAAAAAAGGTTTTAAATCAATTGGGAACACTAGCGCCCTCATCGAGAGAGAACCTTTTATTCAGAAAACTTTTGTTTCTGGTACCCAAATAAAATTTAAAGAAATTTTCGTTTTGTTTACAAACCAAAGCAATATGGACTTCTGATTTATTTCCGAAAATATAAGGTTTGAAAGCATAATGAAGAATGTACGTATATCTTGAGTGAGATATGCCAAATGCATTTAATATCAGAATAAGAGATTTTAGAATTTTCTGAATGCCTTATCTTTCGATTAGTTAGATCGAGCATTAATATGTTCCAGACCTTGGAAAATAAAAATAAAATGGAATTAAAAAGTTGGAAAGGAGTACAAATAAAGTTATAAGAAGTGGTAATTTTTACAGAGCAAGGAACTTATTATCATTAGAAGGACTTAAAAATGATACACACAAAGGCACGCAACTTTTCAGGATTATAGTTGAACGAAATATGGATTATACGTTACCTTGATTCTGCTGCGACATTCTGCGCTCTTGTATTATAGCCACGTCTTCCCTTGTCATAGTCCTAGAAAAGAAAATTTGATGTCAAAGTTTAATCAGATTATTTTTAAATCTTTGAATATTTTTAATCAATAAAAATTAATATCATTCTTATTATCCCTTATCTCTGAAAGTTTTTTAATGAACTTCAGATAAATACAAAATAATTGAAATGTTTAAAAGGAACTAATTCGAAAACATTTAGATTAAAGGTTTCCAATTATTACAAAAACAGTTTCAGTGACGTATTTTTATAATAGAAAATGCACTGTTTCCCTTAAACTTTTCGCACCATGAAAACGAGCACATATGCAATACACACTTCTAGTTCTCTTCGATTTTGTAATCTATTTAAATTTCGAATTTTTGGCATCCTTAAAAGATATACATTTTTCTTGGATCTCGAAATTTTCAGTTTGATAAAACCTTTCGTGAATAACATTCACAATAAACGAAATTTAACGTAAACGTAATATGTATACGCTCAATTAAAACTTTGTAAAGGATCTAATGGTCTGAATTGCATGTTCAAGTATTAAATATTATAAAAGAAAGTATTTCCACTTTCAGTTTGAAAAATGAATAATCTCCTTGAAAGACCCACTTACACTTTAATAAGAATATAAGCTTAAATAAAACGCACCTATATCCCATATCTTCATCGAATTGTGGAGTGGCTTGTTGGTGTTGCTGTTGTTGGTAGACAGGCTGCTGTTGTGTTGTCGGCGCAACTGTCGGGCCCAGACTTCTTGATATGTTGCTTCCGTTACTCAGCACCTACGCAGTGTCCCAAACAATTAGTACCCAATTAAACACGACAATTCCAATTAAAATGACCCTCTAATTAGATAATCTCTACTAATGAAAAAATATGCGTTCTTTTTCTCAAAAAAAGTGAAATAATTGTCACAGGCCAAGTCTGACAAGGTCGGAAGAACAGGTCTTCATTAACCAAAATGTACGAAAAAGTAATTCTTAAATTGGATGATTACTCTTATGATCGAAGCATTTCAGTTAACGAATTTATTTTTAGAGGGTGGTACCTCCATCCCAGAAAAATTTCATTTCTAACAGTTTTAAACTATTTAATGTCAAGATATTCACATTTAACAAAATAATTGGATGTTTCTTCTAGGTTCAAATTACTTTTAAAATTCACGAACCAAAAATAATTTTGGCGATACTAAAGAACTCGGCGTCGGCTTATGCGTCCGCAGCTACGCGGACCTTTAAGGGGATACAGGAACTTTTTTTTCAAAAAGTCGATTTTCCAAAAATGATGAATTCTGGTTTAAATATATGTAGAAATGCTGTGTAAGTGGTTATTTTAGACGGACAATTCAGGAACATGTGAAAAAATGTAATGTATGTATTGTATATAAACTTAAACGCGTTTTTCTCGAAACAACGTTTCTCGACCTGGTTGACATGATTAAAAAAAAAAACTACTGGACCGATCAGGTTGAAATTTTTACAACTTAATCTGCACATGTGTAGTTATCGTCCGAACCGCCAGAATTATTTTTGATTAATATTTACCCCTCTTTTAAACAATTTATGGTAAAAAAAGTTGGAAATTTTTTTAATGCGCAATTTTGTATTTTTTTCATATTTTAATTTCTGCGGTTCCGACCATAACGACAACTCTACTCTTCAATAATATTGCGATTTTTTTTATCTTTGATGCTTAGAAATGGAGATATCATGTCAAACAGATTTTAGCGGAGTTAACTTCAGGCAGCCGTACCAGCCATAGTTACGATGGAATTAAAATTTTTTTAAATCCTAATAGTATATGATATCAATATTTACGTGTGAAAAGTCTGAATGAATAAAATAAGGAAAGTTCCTGTACTAGTCACTTAATTTAAGTTCAAATCAGAGGCCTTCAAAATTCTTTAATTTGACATTTTTTGCGCGAAAATTCAACAGTTCAAAATTAAATGTCACAGATTTTACATTGCAATTTCAAGCTTTTTAAATTCAACAATTAAAAATAAATATACAAGAACCAGCATTTTCAAATTCAACTTTTTGAAACTGAATGACTATAAACTTAAGGCCTTGAAAAATAAAAGCTGCGTTTACTTGTTCCGAAAACTACTCATTTCGAGACACTTCGGAAATAAAATATTTTTCAAAAGAGGCAATCAAAACTGTAAAATACAGTCTACCTTCTCCATAATGCCACTCTCAATAGCGCCGTTAAACCTAATCCAAGCACGGGCTCTACACCCACTTCTACGCTTTCCCCTGCTAACCTAAAGCTCGGATCCGACTTTCTTAATAATGCCACGCGAAGGTTTGGGATTATCCATAAACTACACTACCAACTCTTGGCAATCTTTGACCCCCCCCGCACCCCTCGCTGACAGCCGTTGATTTGGTTATGGTTTTACAATTAATAAGTATCAAATTGTGATTTATTCTACTTCTAAATAAAAAATTTAGCACTCTGAAATTTAAGCGATTCAGTTATTAAACAAATGATTCAACTGAGGCTTTCAGTTTAAAGTATTTTAATGTTGATCAACTTCATACCACACAATTTCGAACACTTAAATTTCAAGTCGTTTAATTCCAAACACTTTATTTAAAATTGTCCATTCTAAACAGTCAAATATTGTTAAATTAAAAAAATTTTAAGTCCTTAGAAATTGTTGAATTTAAACAGGTTTTAATTTGTCTTATCTTCTAAATACGAATCTACGAATTTAAATTTATTGCAAAATTGAAATTTATTAATTCAAAATTTACCATTCTTGAACTACTGTTATGGCTTTCGATTTAAAACAATGTAATTTGAACGATTGCAACCTGAATGTTTCAATTTAAAAATCCTTTAATTTGGAACAGATTTAGAATTTTCGTTCATTCTTAAAATTTAGTTCAAATGAAAAAAAATCTTTAATTAATTTATGCCTAAAGTTAATCGCCTGTAAACGTTTCACTATCAACATTCTAAAATACCAATTTACATGTATTGACTCATATCTTTCATCGACTTAAAAGAAAATCTTTTTTATCCGGGTTATGTGAGCTTTTGTCCACAAAAAATAAGATTTCTGCCTCATTAAAATTGGAAAAAATATGCCATAAATATTTTCAAAGCTACGTAAATTTTTAGGCTGGATTATATTTAGGGATATAGATGAACTTTTTGTTTACGTTATCTGTAAATTTAACTTATTAATTATACGTATTTTCATAGGTATTACTATTTGTCTTGCACAGTAACTGGAGCTGCTCGACACTATTTTTGAATAACCTATTTTAGACCCCATTTGAATCGCTTTGTTTTCTTCTACAAGTTTATTTCTTATACAATCTATTTGTAGGTGTATATAGGTTCTACCCAACTCTCCTCATTATTGGATTTTACCCCTTATAATTGACTTATGCAATATAAACTAAATGATTTTATACTTGAAAATGTTACAAAAATTGAGCCTTTTAAACCATTGAAATGATTGGAAAGATTTTTCTACTAATAATTTCTTAAATACCCGGTCAAAAAATAGATTCATTGTCCCTTCCTGGTTCATCAGCCCAAAAACCAGTCTGTAATTTGTATAAACTTTTGAGATAAGTTATATCAATCTTACATCCAGAGCCTGGAGCATTGCTTTGGCGAAGGCATCTGCATCGTCCTTACTGGAAAAATTAAGCCCGTAGACCTGTTTGTTGTCCCGCCACTGGTGAAAAGTGCCAGTGGCTTGATTATATTTTAGACCCCTGAGGATCGCACAGTTGATGACGATTTCATGGTCCTGGAGTTTGCGGCCTACTACGCGAAAAGTATTGTTCACTTGGTGATGGTACAGCTGCACCTTCGACAGCCCCGAGGAGCTGCCACTTGGCACCCATTTTTTGTTGACGTCGTCATAGACCATCACCGACGCCCGGGCAGATGATATGCTGACTTCGCTGTAAACAAAAGAAAAGAAAAGCATTAGTTTTTCGATGTCAAAATTTAAGTTTTACTTCAATTGGGAATAATAACTTAGAGCCTTAACTATGAAATTTTTGGAAATTAAAAATACAAAATTCTAACGATCAAATTTGTAAAGAGTGTGACTCTTTAAAGCTTTCATTCAAATTGAAAAAAAAACGAAAATAAAGATAATAAGCTACATTCCTTCTTTATTCTCTCGCCCTTTTTTCTCTCAAAATCAAAAAACACGCACAAAAAATTTAAAAATGTAATTGGAAATGACTAGCAATACAAATATATATCTTTTTTATCAATATTTAATTCAGTTTAATGCAATTAACTTAATTAAACTGCAGGTAATGTCGATCTAACACTGTTTATAAATGATATAATTTTCTAAAGTTATAAACAAAATGATTAATAAATTCGATATTGTACTTGGAGATTAAATTTGCATAAGGTTTGGGATAAAAGCAATATTAACCTCTGAAACAGAATTTGTGAATTTTAGGGAAGAATAAATTAGACTTCAAGTTTAGATTTTTATGAAAAAGATTTCTTATTATTGAAAAGCTTAGCAAAATAGAGCTAATAGCTTAATAAATTAACAATATAAACTACTTGCGACAAATACAGCACTTTTATAATAAAATAAATATTTGGTTAACAAATAAAATTACATTTGATTTATAAATTAAATGTTATAAGAACAAAAGTATCTCAAGTGTAAGATGTTTTTGGTCTCTTTAGCGACACTGTTGATTCAATCATGTCAGATTTTCATTTTTCTATTTCTTTATTGGAAGAACAAATGTATCGCTGGATTCTTGATATAAAATATTTTTTCGATAATTTTAAAAATGATAGAGAAAAGTTAAAACAAATAATTTTACAGGGCACTGCATGTTGTGAATTGTTTAAAAAATAAATCCAGATAAATCAATAATTATATTTATAATGAACAGAAATACAAAGTTTCAGAAAGTAAAAAAAAAAAAGAATTAAAAATATTTAACTCTGCAAAAAACACGTTTTTGTTTCCGCGTTTAGCTTTCTACCGCAATAATTCCACTTCCATAAAAATTAGCAAAGTACATAAAACTCAGATCGGCTGAACCAATTACGACAAAAATGTAATGTAAAATTCCGAAAATAGTAGGGAATAATTTTTTCAAAGTAATTGCCCCTTGCTGCTTGTATAAAATAAATATAAAAAGAAGTAAAATCACAAATGAAACTTCGAATTCTTCAGCCAGATTTACATAGACATAGGCTTTTCCTTTCCAGGATATTTGATCTCAGTTAAAAAAATATCTTTGGGTTTTACAATGAGACAGTGCCACAATCAAATGGATTATTTATAATTTTACGTGTTTTGACTTTTTTAAAATTAAAAATCAGGCATGATCATTAGGGCAGGTAGAAAATAAAATTTTTCATAGAGATAATCTCACACGGAAAAGTTGCCTTGTGGGGTATCAAACACTCTATTATTAGAAATAAAATTGTCAAAATTAAAGCCAAGCATACTGGCCATTAAGTTAAAAAATCAATTTTCCTCATTTTTTATCTGAATTTCAAACTCATGGTGAAACCCGTATTTGTAAATTAGTGTTTCTTCAATATTATTTACGTATAAAATACTTAAGAAAATGTAGTAAAAAATAAAAATATAGTTTTAAAAAAAAGGCCACTATATTTTGTGGAGTATTTTTCGCCTAAATATTACTTTCTCTTTAATTTTTCTCAAAAATAGTTGGTTATACAAAAGTAGTCAAACAGCAGAAAAGGGGTAATTTTTCTAGATCTTCAACTTTTGCATACAACTTTTTTGAATACCGTTTGAAATTTAGATACATAATTTTCAATAGTATCGTATTTCATATTCCGTAAAGGCAACTTTTCTGTATGCAATCATATCCTATATCAATAATCTATTTTCAAAAATGGGGAAAAACTGTGAGACAAAAATTCTCAAATATAGGGATCTTACGGACTTTCGAAAAAATAGGGGGGAAACAGGAGAATAGTTGACTGACTGTAATCCCTGTAATCAGAAATCCGGTGGCGACTGTTACGCTCAGTGGGAGGGGGATAATTAAAAAGAGGCCAGATTCTGAAGCCTGAAAATAAAATTTAGAAATTTGGAAATTGGCATTCTACCGTGAATATTCCTCATAAGCGTAGGAATGTCTCTGAACAGAATCTCGTTCACGTCCACTGCATCCATAAACATCTTGACCTTTAGATCTCCTCTGATTTTCTAAAATCGACCTAATAGGCCTGTTGCTCGCAAATACCAACGAGGCGCTAGATCGATTCGCGCTTGCCCTCAACTTCCTCATTTCGGCGTTGAATTTAGTCAAGTTGTCTTCGTTTCTTGCAGAATCATTCATCGCTCGAGAGAAGCCAAGATAATTTTTCACGTTACTTCTACCAGAAACATTTCCAAACATCGACACACTTCACTGACTTAATAATCGATCACTGAACTGTGAAGCAGAAGAATCGCGCCTCTCCAAAGTGCACCTCACAGATTTTTCAACAATTCTGTTGACTGTTTAAAGAAAACACCAGAGAACACTTGAAATTTAGTACGGATCTAGACGAACGTAGCCAGCAGGAACTTGTACAGTTAAAATTTGTGTACGCACTTGTCCAGAGTAATAAGGAGCGAGTCTTAAAAATTATTTAAACGCGTTCAATCCTTTCACTACGAAGTTTTTGCGGAACGAGATTTTCTCATGGAGGTATAAAGAAAGAAACTCTTTTAAGTGGTTGTAAGCAGATTTTGTGTTACGAAACATGTTAATGTTTAAACTTTAGCACTTCTTCTACCGTTGTCGATGTTCAAAGAATTTTATGGTCTCCCAGACCTAGATACCTCTTATTTGAATCGTTATTTTTTATTATTTTTTTATTCAAGTAATCAATAATCTTGTTTTACTGCCTTCTTTCCAACTATTTTTTTTAATATTCTAAAACTACTGTTCAGCGTATTTTATTAAACTAAAATATAAAAAGCGGAATTAAAAGACGCTTTTCAAACAATGAGGACGTTTTAATAGAGAATACAAAATAAAAAGGAGAGTTAGAAAAAATAGCGAAAAAACTGCGATATCTTTAAATAATCCCACTGTATCAAGAAGTAGAGAAATTTTAGAACTCGCTGAGTAAGTGGAGCAATACAATCTACAAATAAACGCCCGTTTTAATTTACTACAAAAATAAACTCTGCCACCCACATCCTTCTTTATTTGTGAAGCATGAATAACATATTTTTTTGGTGAGGAAACAGATCAAAGTTTTTTTTTGAATGAAAAGCGAGACTTGGAAAAAGCAAAACTAGCGCCAGAGTTAGGAAATTAAAAAATTTTTAGTTGGAACTGAAATTCAACGAGCATTCTCGGTTCTTCGTTCCATCCCCGAGAGCAAGTTTGTCCCCTCACAAACTCGAGTTCGCCTAACGCCTAACCATTCAACTAATCAACGAATGTCCCACATCGTTTGGGGAACGCGAATTGAGGGTCGTCCTTCAAATAAAATTCACCCTACTTTTCATACTCCAAATTCAACCGATGTCTTCAAATTTGAAAAACGAGCTTTAAACTGTCTCTCAAAATATTGGATGTTACATTTACTTTCTCTTTGAAGTCTGAGAAACAAAAAATATACTATTATCTAAGAGGAAAATTAAATCAAATAAAATAAATGAGAAATCGAGCAACTATTTAAGTAAATAATCATTTAAATTTGTTTATTATAGCTTTCGCAACTGAACAATTCTTTAGTTAAGACTGAAAGTCAAAATAACGTATTTAATGTGTGACAAGTATAAACTTAAAACTTTTAATAATAAAAATGGAAGTTTCGAAATTAAATAAATAGAGATTCAAATGTTCAATCTTACATCATGTAAAATTCAAATTAAAAGTCTTCGCAATCAGCCCATTTTTAGTTTAGACGGCATCAAAATTAAAAACCTTTTACTTTGAAGCTTTAGAAGAAAAAAAATTATGCATAATAATATTTTTATTTGGAACGTTTTAATTTCCAAATTTACGAAATGAAAAAATGTAAGATTTTCAACGATTTAAATTTTAAATTGTCGACTTTTTAATATTTCAATTTGAAATTACTGGCTTTGTAATATTTATTTCCACAATTTTATCAAAGAAAAATTATTCAATTGCTTTTTATTTTTCTTTAAAGTTGTCTAATTTCCCATCATCAAATATTAACTCGGAACATATCAATTCAAAATTGTTCAACTATTACCGCTTTAATTAGGCATATTGTAAATTTTTTTAACTTTTCCAACTACAATTATTTAGTAATTATTAATTTAATAGCCCGACTTAGTTTTCATAGCTTTTAAAGCTTGCATTTGAATGTTCTTATTTAAAAAACCTCTAAGGAAATTAATCTTTTTTAAAAGCTTAATTTTTAAATGTTCTGAACTTGAAGGCCTTGAATCTGAAAATTCTCGATTTTGATGTTTTTCACTTAAAATTATAAACTGTTCAACGTCAAAAATTTTCCCAACTGATTTTAAGAATTTAGAACATTCAAAATTGTTCAATTTCGAACGCAGTGAATTTAAAAATTATCTTATGTTATACTACTTCAATCCAAATTATTTAATTTTGAATCAAATAGCTGCATGCACGCTTTCAGTATTTTAAATCTCGAAATAATTTGTTAATGTTTTCAATTTGAAATTATACCATTTTTGACTTTCATAGTTTCATTTAAATATTTTATTATACGTTTCAACCAATTTCCAGTTATTTGTACTTGCGAAAAATCGGAAAAATAGAAAAAGGGAGAGTACAAGCAGATGATAAAAAATCATTAAAATGTGAAAAAGCTATTTCACTAGCAGAATTCAAGGAAAAATTTAAATCTATATATCTACACGATTTAATTAAATTCGATAAAAAAAGTTAAAATTAAGGAATGGAGAATCAGACTTTCAGATATGATTAATGTAAAAATAAATTACAGACACCTTGCATAATCAAAAATTCCCGGTTTTCCCAGTTTTCAGTCCAATGAACACCTTAAAGTATATTTTTAAATTTTTAACAGACTTAGCCGGTAAAACAACATTTTTAGTTTTTAACCGCAATTTTGTTTTAAATAGTGAACAACAGTAGTTGTAGAATTTAAAAGCCGATTAATTTATAGCAAGAGAATTAAAGGAAGCAGAAAGTAGAGACTCTGTATAATCCTCATTCTGAATTCAGTTTGTAGGACTTTTAAAGGAAATATCACACTGCACTTTTCGCTTTTAAAGCCGCAACTACATTACGTGAAAGTAGAAAAAGAGAATTTAAAACACAATCCTGTCTCGCGAGTATGCATTTATTTGATTTATTTTTAGGGCGATGCACTTTTTTATCGTCACTATATGTATGCTTTGTTGTTTAAACGGTACTAGTACTGCAAACGAGAGCAACAGGATGAACAGGGACGTGGTGGCGAGATACCGTCACTTCCCCGCTTCTCTTTCTCTGATATGAACCCCACGACTTCCTATAAACGTCCTGAACAGACAATACACACTTTGGTGCTCTATAACACAAGCAAAACGCACAGATATCCTGAGAAAAACCAAACAAATATGGAAATATAAATTTCTAAACAAACAAAAATATAACTTTTTATATCATCATCTATGTTTCCGATTTTCAGGTAATGTTAGACTTGTAAGTAACTAGCCAAAAAACACGCGCGCAATTATTGAATGTTTTCATTTTTGAAGTATTAATTTTTTTCCAAATTCCTTAGTCTTCTAATATTAGTTGAAGCCATACAAATCCTGTGAAATTCCTTAAAATTAAAAACTGTGCAAAATAAAAGTATTTAAGTGTTAAATTGTACAATTCCACTCATTTTAAAACTTTTTTAAATCAATTTAAACGCTTTGAGTTTGAAACCGACCAATTTCAAATTACCCAATTAATTAATTTTTAGATTTAAATAAAGAACAGTTTTGAAATTACCTAAGCTGGTGGACCTAAAAGTTTAAATTGTTCAATTTTGAAAGCATAACCCTGAAAATGTGTTATTACAAGGTTTTGAAATTTTTATTTTACGCTTAAATTTGAAATTGTACAACGTTTTGCACTTAAAATTAATAACTATTAAATGTGAAAGCTCTGAGTTTGAACTTGGTAACTTTTTAAATTATGAAATGCATTAATTTGTAGTTTTTTTTAGACTTTTAACCCTCTTAGCTTTTACTTTCAAAGATCACAATTTAAAATTAATTGCGCAACTATTAATACCATTTAATATCCAGAACTATTTAAATTTAAAACTATACCATTTTGGATGTTTCAATTTCAAATTGACTATTACTTAAAAATTATCTCATTTTGAAAAATGTAAAATGAAACATTTCAACTATTTTAATTTCAATCGCAAAATTTAAAGTTATGATAGGGAAATATTGAAAATGTAGCATTTACCATGAAAATTCAGAATTCCAAAATTAAAATCATTAAAAATGAAAGAAATGTTTCAATTGCTCAATAGAAAAATATGTTGTTTTTTTAACTTATTAAGAGAAATTATTAAAGGTTTGAGTAAAAAAAAGTTTTAATATAACATTTCTTCGCTATTTTTTTTTAATTCTAAATGAAGTTCGGATATGTTTAAGTTTCCAATTTCTGGAGTATAATTTTTTTGATTTTTTAATATTTCCCATGTGAAATTACTTTTTATTTTGAACTTTTTTTAAAATGAATAATTCAATTTTAAAGGTATACAGTTAAAAATTTTTCTATTTCTATACAAGTTTGTCTAATAAATTTTCCCATTAAATCATAATTTTATGAATTTAGTAAAAATTTATATTTCTATAATTTCAGAAGCTTTTACTTTGAAATATTCAATTTAGGTTTCAATTTTAACTCCTTCCGAATGAAACTGTCTACATTTAAAAACTTTAGAAGTTTCGCATTTTTCTTCAATTTCTTGCGCTTTCAATTCGAAATTATCAAGAACAAATGAAGTGTAGCCGGGGTTCTCCGCGCTCCGCATGTGAGAGCCGAGCTGCGCTCGGCAGCTAACTTCACAGTACCTCTAATTCACTCTCCAATTATTTTTAGTCTCCTAAATTGGTCTAAAATTCCTTGAAATTCTGTGCAATTCCTTGAAATCTATTAAAATCTATTTAAATATGTATACCCTTGAAATATTTCGAAATAATTCGTAAAGCTTAATTTGTTTTTAACTTTCTAAATCCCATAGCAATCCGCTGAAATCTTTTGAAATTTTGTGAAATGTTTTGAAGTTTAGAAATCTTAGAAATCTTTATATGAACACCTCGGCATTAAATAATTACCAGCAATTAATATTATTTTATTCTATCATTCAAGTATAAAATTTAAGATTTGTATTTGCAAGAACAGTGAAATATTTCGTCCCCATAAGGATAACGAATTTCATTTTTAAATTTCGAAAGTAATAAACGAAATAATTTCATGCAATCCAAAAGTTAATCAGATTTTTAACAACAATGAGTGCGAGAATTTCTAGACATCTCGTAACACCACTTTTTTTATATAGAAATATAAGTTTCTTTTGTTCATACCGATAGTTTTCTTAAAAATAATCTATGATAAAGAAGTCGAATTATATTGGTTGTCGAATGTATAGCGGTATTAAAAGACAAGGAAATAATAACAAAAGAATCATTTCAAAGGAAATGAAATGACGCATATGTTACCGGATTGATAACAAAATTAGAACTTCTAGATTTCTTTCTAAACCCAGCGGAAGTTACGTTTTGTGGCAATGACGTGTTGACAAATTGATCAATATTTTAATTCCTAAAGCTAATGACGTAGATTAGTATAAAAAATGTATTGGAATTGTTCTTTAAAATGTATTGTTTTTTAACTAATAAAGGTACTTAAATTTTTCTTCATTATTCTAATTTGTTTCTTCTACGATAATCTTTCTTCTCTAAAACACAAAAATGAATGTTTTTTACAGAAACTGCTTAAGTTGCGGTATCAGTAAAAACAAACATACAACCAATTTTGCACTCAAATGTGAATAATACGGGATAAAATTCTACTATTTTCAAGATAATATGATCTTATGATGTCATTCTATGCTTGATAGGATATTTTTATGATAGAATAATAAGAAAAAACACAATTAAAAACAAACTGAGTTAAATTCTGTTGTTGATTATCTTCAAAAATAGACTTTCAAGGAAAAAATGTAAGTATGTGCAAGTTTTTTTTTAACGGAAGCATGAAAATTATTATTTTGAAGAAAATACTATTTTAACTGATTTTTTAAATATATTAGTAAAAATTTATAGAATAATGCTTTATTTTGCAGTTGTTTAAAAAAAGGCCATACAGTATTTAAAAATTAGTGGTGGAAAATTATGTTGAAGATTTTTAAAACTTTCAATTAAATAATACTTTAAAGTTGAAAAGTTAAAATTTAGTCTTAATATTAATAGATTCGAAATTTATTTCTTTGAAAAATTGGAACACGGTAAAATAAAACAATTCTTGATTTTAAGGCCATACAAATTAAAAAATTTCGAAAGCAAGGATTCAAAACTGTACAAATAAATAAAATGTGACGTTCTAAACAAAAGAACTACAAATTTAAAGTACTGAAAATAAAATTTTCATATTGCAGACATTATAATCAACCAATGTTTTAATTAGATCCTTAAAAATTAAATGATTTTAAAAGTAGGCTTAAAATAAACTAAAATGGCGCAATATAAAAAAAGTTTAATGGACTTTGTTAAATAAAATAAATTATCTTACATGGATTTTAATTTTAGATTTAAAAGTAAACATAATTTTGAATTTTTCAAATATTTTTTTCGGTTTAAAAAAAGGATTACAATTTAGTGAGCATTAATTAGAATATAGTTGTTCATAAATTTAAATATAGAAGTTCCATTAGTCAATAGTTTGTTTTGGAAAAAGAGAAACAGGTGAAATAAGTAAAATATGTTATCACCCAGTATATATCGGTCGTCGACTTTTAATTATGAGTTGAAACATGAACCACATATAGGATAGACGCTCTATTCATAACGCACATCCAAGTATGTAGGTACTCTCAACATTGAATAATACTACATCGCGTAATAATTCGCTTAGCTTTAATACATATGCACCCAGCGAAATGTCTCTCTATTGATGCTCTGAAAATTTTTCGCTATTTTGAAAGACTCATAATAATTAACTATCTGAGAACGATTTGGTCGTAATTAACTCTTGAAAAACTTTCTCCTCTTTTAATTTCAAAAATATTCATTCATTTTCATATGAAAAGCTAAAAACCTCCTAATTGTAAGTGGATATTAAAAAATAATTTCCAGAAGATTGAAGCAGTACCAAAAATACTTTGGGCTATAAATTAGCCTTGAAAATTCTATGCAACTGTTACTACAAAAAATTTAAAAATCGAAAAGGAAGAACTTTCCCAAAGATCTTCTCTGTGATGTAATAATTAAAATAATTTGTGTAACAACGTTCTGCATCAGATGCAAAAACAATTAAAGAAAAAAATCATTCTTTAGCATCATTAAAAGCACTTTACAAATAATACGAAGCCAAAAAAAGTTTCCTTTAATTCTAATGATTCTCACTAAAAAAAATCAGGAGGAAATAATCCTGATTTTTCCCAATATTTTCTGTACAATAAAGTCTTTTGCAAAGTCAAACATTCGAAATGCGCAGTGATAATGGATGAGAAAACCTGAATGTTTTATGTACTATTTACACCATCTCTGTTACTTCTTATCCCAAAAACTTGCGTGGACATAAATATTACATATTTTTATCCAGAAACTGTTCACCCTCATTTGCACAATAATTTAAACATAAATTACTTTTAGTTTCAAATTTTTCCTGCAAAGAATCCATTTATAAATGAAATTTTAAAGCAAGAAAGTGTCAGAAGTTGGATTATTCCTTTCAGAAGAGTTTGATTCTATCTATTGAATCTTTCATCGCTATGTCGGTTGCCGCTTTCTTTCCTCGTGATAAGATGAATCTGATATTAGTCTCGACAGCACGCCTACTCATCCCGTTCTTTCTTTTGAACAGAATGTTTATTCTTTTATTTGAATTCTAATCGACAATAACATACTATCAAAATGATATTAGGACTGAAAAGAATTAAGAAATTATCCAAATATAATATTAATGGCTTAAGTCCTTTTAAACGTTTGTAAAGCAAAAGTAGAATTTTTTCAAAATTAAATGTATTGGAATATCGAATTCGAATATATACGTCATCATCCATCCGATTTCAACCAAATCAAGCGATATGCTTAACTTCGGTGATCAGGCGATCGGCCTTCCACATTTTAATGTGTAGAAGAGAACAATAAAATTAAAATGCCAATTGAACTTCAATAATGAAAAACTTAAATTCAGACTTTCACAATAAAATATACAAATATAAGCCTTATAATTTGAACTCAAAAAATAAATCATTTTAAATTCTAAAAAAATTCAAACTCGAACTTTTCTACTATCGAAAGCTTGTAAATTTTGAAGAGCTAAAAATTCGAAATACTCAAATTGAACTCTTTAAAAATTCCATAGTAAAACGATTAATATCAAAAGTAAAATTTAAAGTGATTGAATGAATGTTTGAACTGAGAATTAAACAAATTGCCAGTCAAGAAATAATAAATTCATTGTTATTTCTCGATTTTTCTGACTTTCTTCCCAGCTCCCATCCTAAAATTGAAAATAAAATAAATAATTGCAAACGAAAACATATCAATTAAAAAATATATATATTTAAGGTTCTCTCGAAAGTTGCATCTCAAGTTAGAAATCGTTTTACTGCATCTGCATCACGATACAGACACGAAGATGGTAATCTTTAGACAGTAGCAGACCAGATGCCCTTGGCCACGAGTATGGCTTTACCTTGAGTCACCCCATATAACACCATCAAGAAGCATATGGGGGACGTCTTCACGCTAATAATTAGGCAGGTAAGTAAACACTGCCCCTCAGGTTTCTACTCACCCTCCGATAAACTCTCGTCACACTTTAAGTAACTCTGTAAAGAATTTATTCTCCAAAAGACAGGAGCAAAAAGTGACGTAAAAATGCCTTTCATCCCAATAAATTTTGAATTATAATTTGCAAATAATACATTCACTTCTTTCATATCAAGTCAGGTTTTTAAACAATTATTTTAAAGATTTAACTTGAACAATGTGCTCAACACAGTCTATACTTTAAACTAACAAATAATATTTACGAGCAATTACTATCAGAAAAGTCTGCAAATTTATTCAAGTACCAATTTATGCCTCTTTTAAGCCAAACGCCTTTACAAATTAAAATCAATTATCAGATTTACAGCTTATTAATTTGCATGAATGCATCTCATTCAAATAAATAGACAAATTTTCATGTAAACAAAGTTTTAAAAAAAATTTTCCACGCAATGTCTTCATGTTATTTTTAATAGCTTCTTTATTTCTAGAAATAAATTAATAATATACACGGTGATCCATTATAATCTATACTCCCAAATATTTTCTAAAATACTTTATCTAAGAAGAAATGGTTCGGAGAAAGATTGATCAGGACAGAGGGGGGCATTTGACTGTACCATCCATTTTGACCTTGAGGTCCACTTTCAGGGTACAAATGAGGTAAGACACTTTTCTTAAATTAGAACCCCTATTTTTGACTGCTGATTTGAAAAGAGCGGGAAATTTCACGTCAAAAATGACCTGTGGAAATAGTTTCCTTATTTATATTTATTTTTTCCATATTTGGGATTATAGATTAAAATTGGTCACCGTATATATAAAATGTGATGCAATCTGCGAAGTTATTATCTCTTCAAAAAAATGGGTTAATTTTAGATTAAGAAGAAGTGTTAATATATTACATAAAGTCCATCAAGTGGGAAAAATGTAATGCTTAGTAAAGGAAAATGAACGGTGCGACGTCAAAATGTCGTCAAGTAATTTACAATCGAATTGCGTATAGCAAACTGAATCATGATCACAAAAATGCGAATACTTTATCATTACGTTCTCGTGCAGTGATGATTCAGATGCAGATCTGTAATTCTATACCAGCCTGGGAGAACCAAGAAACACCTGCAATAATTTCCCTAGCTCAAGTCTAATCTATAAAACTATAAAAAACTGGGCAAAAAGAAATTTTAGAGGTACATCTTTGTACAGTTTATAATCTTTAAATAATAAAGAAAATTCTTTTGATAGCATACTGGCTTGTAGTCTATTGAAGGTTAAAAGAAAAGCAGTATCTAAGATTTTCAATTCCTGCAAATTTACTTCATGTACTAAATATAGAAAATAAATCAGAGAAAGCGTGGAAATGTGAATATTTCATTTAATCTAGAAAATCATTCAACATTTATAATAAACGAGGTCTTCGGTTTAATTATGAAAACAAACCTACATACGCTTTGTTGCAGGTCGTAATTAAAACTCATGTAATATTCGTATAAAAGATAATAAGATCTTTATACGCTTCCTAAATTGCACTATTTGAATGAGTTTAGAGTTGAAAATTTTTTATTCACTTTTCTAAGATAATCGACATTGAGTTATTAATATTATGTGTACCATCTCTGATAAAATTATTGAATAAGGATTTTAGAATGATTGAAGCTCGATAAAAATAATCTTTTAATGCATGAATTTCGTGTAACGACTTTCACTCGACGTTTATTAAACTGTCACTTCCGCCATGCATTTCACACGTATAGTATTACGAAGTAATGAGAAAGAAAAGCGAGATTTAATTACATATAATCTCTTCAGAAACTAGGGATCATATTACGGGTGGTTTACTAAAAGGAGGAAGAACATCGTTTGGAAGAAGCTCTACTTGAATGATTGAGATTTTCAAGATTAAGATTAGTAAATGTTACATTTCGTTAGGTACTTAAGTATATCATATTCGATATTACGTTTTGGAAAATTATATTATTAACAATTCAGAACATTTTTAATTGCGAATTCTGGAATAACTTGAAAATGAAATAGGATTTTTTTCCTGTTTACTTGACTTTAAATAATTCTGGATTCAAATGTTTTTAAGTTTAAGATTATCTGTTTAAAAAGTATTATAAATTAAATTATTGAAACCTTGAATTTAATATTTATGTTTAATACAAAAATGAGACTTAGTAAAAAAAAAAAATTACAATTGCAATTTTTAATAGGATACAACCTTTTACAATAATTCACAAAAGCCTGTAGTTTACATTCACTTAAATTTAAAGAAAATTATTCAGGTATTAACTTTAAGAAATGAATGATTTTGAAAGCTAGTTCAATCTACAAGATGACATGATTCAAAATTCAATATCTTAAATAAAAATAACCCATTATTCCTTGGAATTTCATTCCCACAACTTTAAATTATGCATTTCATGCATTATTTTTACGTTATCATCACATTTTTTATAATGGAATCTTTAAAACATTAAAGGCAATATATTCTTCAAACAAATGTAAAAAAAACCCACAAACAATCATTTATTTCCAAATATTTTATCAATATATAGAAAGTCCATTTTTAAAATTTTCAATCTCACACTCATAAAATATTTAAAATCGATAAATAACTAAAAATTAAGAAATACATGATACATTATACGTCTGGAATCAGAATATTTATTCTCAAACTGAACTTCAAAATCAAAATTCAAAATTCAAAAAACAATGAAAATTTGCAACGCTTTATACTGTATAATTTCGGAGTAAGAACCGCCCCGTCAAATATCAAAAAAATATTTAAGGGGTGCTGCAAAATACCAATTTCGAAATGTCCTGACTGTACCTGACTTTTTTCTGACCAATTCTTAATATTTCCTTCAGGTATAAAAACAACCTTTACACCTAGGAGATCACCAATGTTAATGCAAAAAAATCGGTTCTCATTTTAATTTAAACTGTTTTGGTGACATCAGACCGTCCCATCCACAAATTAATTAACACACACATAAAATACATCAATTTTAAAACTAACAGTTGACTTTTTAACTCAAAAATCAACAAATTAGTTCAAATTAAAATCAAAGTGATGAATCTTCGATAAGAAAAATGAATTTGCAAACAAAAAGTGTAATAGTTGATATTTAAAACAAAGAATATTATAATTTTAAATAAAAAATACTTGAATTAAACAATATAGAAACAAATTTCAAATAAATGTGTTGATTCCTTAACTAAAACAACAAAGAAATATTTTTAAATCAATAACGGGAAAAATCTCATTTAAAATGTTGAGCTTTTAAGCCAGAAAGACAAGTTTCCAGGAAAATAGTTAAATTTTCAAAAAAAATAATATATTTAATACTATTTGCATCTGCAGTGTAAAGAATTAATTTACAACAAAATATTTAAATTTTTATTCAAAGAAATTATTTTTTAACTAAAATCAAGATGGATATTGAACCAAAAAGACCAATTTTCTACAGAAAGACAGATTTTCAACAAAATACATTAATGTATCAAACAAAAAAAGAAAACGAATATATTAATTTTAGGAACGTACAGAAAAAATCCAACTCTTCGTACCGAAAATTCGAAACAAATAGCCCATTTTCGAAGAAATAGTTAAATTCTCAACAAAGAAAAAAGTTTTGCAAATAAAATCATGAATCATCGATTAGATTGGATTAAAAGATTTTAATTTTAAACCAAAAAGCAGTCGAATTTCACCAAGAAAGACGAATGTTCAACAAAATCGTTGAATCCTCAACCAAAACAGATTCATTTTCAACCAAACAGTTGTGGGTTGTAAAAAAAGGTGCAATTTCTACAAAAAAGAATTAATTATTAAAGAAATTTTTGAATAACTTTCAATAACATACATTAAATTCAACTTCAGTTTTTTGAAAATTCCTTGACTCGTCAGGTTTTCCGTGACAATCCCTGGTCATTTGTAAATTCCCTGAAGTTCCATGATCAGTTTTATATTCCCTGACTTTTTGAATTTTAAAGAATTAAAAATTGAACTCGTTCACATTCGCACATTTTTAAATTTGAAGTGACTGAGTTTTTTTTACTAATTTTAAACATTAATTCGCAGATCAAAAAATAAATTCACTGTCATTTTTCCTGGTCTCGAAAGATAAAAGTACAAATTGTATAATTTAGTCATAATTAATTATATAATTGTGGAATTATATAAATACAAATAAGAGAAGATATATAAAATGGAATGATCATTATTATAATTATCTTGTTTAGTTAAAAATTCGATTTTAAAAATAATATGTGAAAAATATCCATCAACATCTTTTTATACCATTTTTCTACACCATTTAATTAACTACTTAAAAGTAGAACAAATAATTATTTTACTCCATTAGCCTTTCTACTTTTGAGAATAACTCGATCCGTCAAATGATAAATTACTCTTTATCAATACAACACAATTTTCCGAATCAGATGAGAATGAAAATATGAATGCCAATTGATCAGAAACTTATTCTCTCAGATGTTCGCAGTCCTCAGGCTGCCTTAGGCATCGCGAAAGCTAAAGTCAAGAATCGCAAAAGTCGTCGAATTCGAGGGAGTGACCTTGTTAGAATTGGTGAAATGGGGTTGAAATTGTGGGTGTAAATACCCCAGGGGACGAAAAGAAAAGGGAGACTGGCGTAACATCTGGCCCCTACTCATGTTGTAACTACAGGATCCGCTACACCATCAAAATCTTCCTGTCAAATACTCGTTTCCGACCACGCTCTGCAGTATATATGTTTAGGGCAATCACCTCTCGAGGACATTGTATGGAATCGAAAAAATCACAACATTTCAACGAGATAAATTCCCGGCCTTTATCAACAATGACGAGCCTGGACGGGCATCCCAAACCAGGCATTCTTCATCCTCCCAGGTTTCCTTGCCCGGGACAAGAGGCATAAACAATGAGCAGGGCGAACAAAAAGAAGCCGTGCTCTGCCTCGGGAGGAGGTCGAACTTATCAAAAAAAAATATACTCACTTCATGGTTGCTGCACTGGAGAGCGTGTGCTAGGCCCTCATGCAAGCTGTGTTTCTGCTTCTGCACAATATCTCACTGATCCCATGAAAACACGCGAGATTTGGACAGGACTTGCGATAATTTGACATAAATAAAGCGACACTAACACCACCGTGACACCCTACTGCTGCACATCTGGTCGGCCATATTGCCGATTCGTTCGATTCCATAACCTATACACTTTCTAGATGAAAGACTCGACTTGAGTTCGATGATCGCAAGAATATTTTTTCTTCTGCTAAATGACAAAGAACGATTAGAAATTAAAAAATATATAGTAATTCCATGTCAAGTTATCTCAAGAATTTGATCCTTGAGCGATTTTTAGGTAAAAATACAATTCTTAAAATAAATATTTGGCTGAATTGAAAGATTGATCACAAATATTCTCGAAATATTCTCTCCGTGTCAAAATACTATTTCTCTCTTTTTTCTTCTAATTTAAATTATTAATTACAAACTGCATGTAAAAAATTATTATATTTCTTTTTCTAGGATGTTTTTTATAATAGGAATACCAATTACTTAGAAATAATAATTTATCACATATATTCTTCTAAATAAATCGTCTAGAAAGATATAAATTTAAAAATCCCGGGCTTTGAAAACAGGGGTAGATAGTTTGAATTCCCACTCACATATGCGTTCAAAGCTATTTCCAATTCTGTTTTATCGACAGTAATTTCATCCCCTCCAATCGCACATACACATGACAATCGCTGACACTTCTTTAGCATTTGGATGCAGAGCCTTATACGGTTGTAGAAATGGCAAGCGAAAAAAAATCCTTAAAATCGTCGCCGAAAGGTGGAAAGTCTAATGAAGAGATATTTGCAGGGTTTCAAACTCTTCGAAATGAGCAAAGAATTATGGCCAGCAAACTTTCTGAGATGGAATTGGAGTTAAATGAACACAAGTAAGTACTTCACTTGTCACGCTTTTCTAACCTCTAAACTTATTAAACTCAAAACATTTCAGAATAATGTAAGATCTTGTGTAAGACTTAAACCACAGTGAAAAATACAGATTTTACTTGTTATACTTAATAACAGAAAGTTATTTTTGTGAATATCATTTTGATATAATTTATTTTTGAGTCAGTCATTCGACGCAGTTACCATGTGCACGTTTCGTAAACATTACAAAAATAGAAAGCAATATAATCTTTTTTTATGGAGAGAATTGAGAAGGAGAACTTAAACTTTTATTTACTGTTTTTAGTCATTTTAAACGCAGATGTATGTTAGTTCAATATTTGGGTGATAATTTGATGGAAATTGAATATTGAAAATTTCGTTTCGAAATATATTGTACGTTTCTGTATTAACTAAATTTAATTTTATTAATTGAAAAATGGAATATAAAATCCATATTTCGGTACCAGTAGCCAGATTTTTTCTGTTCGAATAGGGGCAGCTGAAAAAGGTGATATTTGTACCAAAGTTTCGGCAAATATAACTGGGGTTTTCTGGTTCGTGTAGACACTTCTGAATTAAAATGCCGAAATGTTGTTTTTGAGTAATTGCAATTTGAATATCTTTAAAAAAAAAGATTTTGTATTATTTACTTCAATTTTTCGGACAATTAATCATTCATTAATAATACCAGTTCTTAAGAAGTTTTTTTTACTTTTTGTAGGATTGTTATAGACACATTGAAAACTGTAGACCCAAAGAAAAAGTGTTATAGAATGATTGGCGGAATTCTTTGTGAACGTACAGTTGAAGAAGTGATGCCTGCTTTAGTTACAAATAAAGAACAGGTTTGTCATAATAGTTAATATGTCGTCAACTAAATAGTAATTAGGTAAAGAAAATTAACGAAATTACTCATATTCAATTTAATCTTTCAGTTGACGAAAGTTGTAGAGAACTTAAACGAGCAGTTGACAAAAAAAGGAGTCGAGATTAACGATTACAAAGAGAAACACAATATTAGAATTCGAGGTCAAGACGAAATCCCACAGCACGACTAAGATTCGAAGGAAGCGAAAAGAAATGCAATAGTCGCAAACCCTATCGAAGTTTAAAGCGTACTCACTTGTGCATCGTGTAAGTTGAAATCCACGTATGATAGTAATTTTTGTTTATCATCATCTACCGCATTTATTTATCGAATTTCTTAACCATGTATTGTAAAATGTATCAACTGTACTTAGATTTACTTCGAGAATCTCCAACAGCGATTCAAAAGCACACAATAGAGTTAAGGTAGACATGTACTGTTTCATGTAGGATGGTAAATATCTTTCTGAACTAGAATCGACGAAAATACTTCATTTATTTTTTTCTTGTTAAGTTTGTTGCTGCGGGCAAACAATTTTTTTTAAAGCTGTATTTAAAAGCAGAATAATTAGAAAAAATATAATTATTAATTGTTCATTGAAAATCAATACGGCTTAAATAATATCCTTGAGATTGTAGTAAAGACAATTATCAAAGTAAATTTTATAAACATTGTTTAATACTAAAATAGGTTTCATCTTTTAGTGTCCTTACCCTTCAATGGCTTTACAGGGTTGCTGCAGAAGTCCGGTTTCAAATTTACATAACTTCCAGGTTTACTTTGGTAAAAATCTAGTATATTCCATTTAATTTAAAGTAATGGTGTTATTTTGTCGACCAGGGCAATTAATTAATTAATTCTGATGCTAAATTTTGCTGATTAGTGAACAAAATAATTTTACGAAGAAACGAGACGCCACGGGCCGTGAAATATTTTTCCCGTTTCTTCAGAAAATTATTTTGAACAGTAATCAGTAAAATTTAACATCAGAATTAATTATTATATTTAATGTCAAAATATTCTGCTGGCTGCAGGCTAAATTACCAAGAATTATGTGTTTAATGTACAATTGTTAAGCCATTGAAATAGTTGCGAGAAAGAAAATTCAATAATTTTACCAGGTCTGATACCAATCCTGCTTTATTTTATTATCACTTACTTGGAACTATGGGGCACGACGGGTGGACAAACTTTTGAGTGTAAACGAGATTTCAAAAAATTTTCTAAAGTTTTTACAAAAATTTGAAAGAATTCGCAATTATTTAAAAGTTTTCACAAAATTTCAATCGAATTCATAAATATTTTTAATGTGCAGTGAATCTCGTATTTCAAGTTCCCCACACACATTAAATCTTCTAAGAATCTATACAACTTTTTCGAGAAAATATTATAAACGTAAAAGTAAGTCATAAATGTCAAAATACTAACATTTGTCAAGTGTAAAATGTATTTTTTTAGTCACGTTCAATTATTTTGTCGATTTATGACTTTTCTCTATCACGAAATACAATCAACCTACATTTTTTTATATTTTATTTTGTGATCCTGAAAGGTCGTCATTCAACAAAAGAATGGAACATGACCGAGAAAATGTCACACTTGCAAAATGTAACTATCAGATCTTTACAACTGATATGTACGTTTGGAATGTTTTCGTCAAAAAGTCGTCTACAATTGCAGTGCCATGTGCTAACCTTCCTGGCGAATGACATTTCTACTTATCCTAACATTCTTCACTTAAGAAATATTATTATTAAGTATACATTTTTGACCGATTAGAATATTTTCTCCAAAAAGTTGTCTGTACTCCTATGTCAAACACTATACTAACCTTCCAGAAATGTTTATCTAGTCCAGCATGACCACGTCCACGACGACATTCTGCAAAACGCATTCCGCAAAATATTTGAGTCGTTGTAGGTATTATAATGATTTTTAGTTGGAAAATTGTCGTACATCAACGAACTGCGCAAATTGAGGCCGTCTGGGCCGTTTCTTATCTGAATGCATAATATTGCGCAATTTTCACATGTGAGTACCCGCGCACTGCGCCCTTCCGCTACGCTGCTTTCCGGGCAAGAGTCTCAACGGTCTCTCGCATCTCGAGCTGAGAAACTGTTTGGGCCAGCAGTTATAGGAATTACTATACTGAGAGTCAGGTGTATTGATCTGTATTATTAGAGATAGTACTTATTGATTTTAAATAGACTCGCCTTCAAGGTGGCCGTTGGATATAAAAATAGCTTTTTAATAATATATTCGTAAATAAATCCTTTCATTAGGTTTAAACTATTGTTTCAATCTAAAATATTCAATTTTGAATCCATACATTTTTTAATTTTTTAATTAAGAAAGCAAGAAGCTATTTAATATTTGGCATTATTTTATGGTTCATTTAAGACGAATAAATTGAAACCAAATGTTTTAAAATAAAAAATTTTGAAACTGTATTGTTTGACGCATAGAAATCCTTGAATCGTTAAAATTTTGAAGAGTTTTTAAACTTTGAATGTTACAATTTTAATTGTGTTCGAAAAATGTTTATTTTGTAAGTAAAATTGTTGAATTTTAGGATATAAATAACAATTTAACACTTTCTTATTTGTAGAAAAAATCTGAAATGACTTTAAATAATTTAAACAAAGTGCATATTTTCAAAAGAGAATGTGGAATTTCTTAAAGAAATTTTTGTTAATTTTCAGGATTTTTTAAAAATTGTAGGGAAAAATCGATAAATATGCTTTTATTCCTTTTAATTTAATATTGTGGAAAACTTTTTAAATCTTTTAAAATATTATCTTAAAACTATTTTTCAAAATGAAAAATCATTTTCAACTTTCCTAGGAAGCTAAAGAAAATGTTTTTATTATTTTGAAGCCTTTCACAATTCTTGAAAAGCTTTAAAAAAATTTATTTGAACTCTGTAAATATCTACATTTTGTTTTAGATTAGGCTATGGCTATTAGCACCGAAATCATTTAATGAATAGCCACAATTTGTCGGTATATACACCTCGTTTAAATTATTTGAAATCATATCAAATTTTTAATTAAGTTTTAATCGTTTCAAAACTTAAAATCACTCAAATTTTTTGTGCACATAATAAGCAGGATTTTCTAAAACCTGTAAAAAAATCCGATTCCTTTTCAAAGATATTTATAATTTGTTTGAAAAATTCAAAAATAATTTTAAATTTGAAAAAATTTCAAAAAACATCTAGATTTTGAAATAAAATATTAAAGCTTTTGAAGAATGTTAAAACTATTTCAAATAAAAATAATTTAACTTCTAATTTAAGAAGTGTTAAGTTAATAAATTTATATTTTCCGTTTTTAATGTTTCTAGCTTATAATTGCTTAAGATAATATAATTTGGCAAGTTTTAAAGTTCACTGATTGATTGTTTGATTTAGAACAGTGAAAATGTTAAAATGGATGAAAAAAGTGCACAAAGATTTAAAAAGAATTCGCAAAGATTTGAAATAATGTTTAGATTTCGAAATTTTTAAAAACATTACATAAAAAATCACAAATATTTTAAGAGTTTAAACAAATTTGAAAATAATTCACAAAGGTTAGACAGTTTTCATAAATACTTGAAAGTTTTTAAAAGAACTCACGATGATTTTGAAAGCATTTGTCAAATATTTCAAAATAATTTACGAACATTGAAAACAATTTTTAAACTTTGCAAGAAATCGCACAGACTTCAAAATTATTCACAAAGACTTCAACAGTTTAAAAAATATTTCAAAATAACTCACAAAGACTTAAATGATTTAAAAATATTTCAATATAGCTTTAAAAGGAATTCACAAAAAAATGATAAGATCTCATGAAGGCTTGTACATCATATATCAAGAGTGACTTATCAACTTATCAACCCCTCGATGGAATAGTAGTTTAAGATGTCAATACATTGTTAATGAAAAGGCACACAACGAACGATTATCACAGGAAAATCAAGTCAATAACAACAAACATTGTAACTCAAAGATCTCCAGAAGAATTTATTTCTGAGTCACTAAACTAATTTAAGCTTCGCCATTTAGTACAGGCTCATGCTGCCTAAAACGAAAACTCTATAACGTAATATCTGGAATATTATTGAACAACTTTCGAAGCACAAATACAATATTTAAAACATGCTCCCTTTAAAATAATATTGTTTTCTCTTTCTCTCCGAACACACAAATCTAGTAAAAATGTCTTGCAAAATCTATCAAATAGTCTTCCCAGAAGTCTTTGGTTGTTATCAACCTTGGTTCTAAAACTACTTTACACTTTACATTTGAAATTTAAAAATCTCAAAATACATTCCTACAAATCGGACAGGATGACTTTTGACTCGTGTTGAACCACTTGTACAGACAGTTCGTATGAAACTTTTTTCTACAAGTGTGGCAGGATGATTTCGGAATTTGGTAGGTACTGATGTGGAAAACACTAAAGCAGATACAACACTCTTCAATTCCAGCGAACCTTTTATCTAGATTCGTTTTCCAGAGCATCAACCCGTCCCAAAGAGATCCATTCTGGTGAGTCAACAGAATTGACAGTTGCATGTGACAATTTCTCCAATTCGCTGTTCCCCCGACATATTGACAAGGTGTGATCGTCACAGCTCCCAATGGATGGTTAGTTGGAAGAACGATACTCAATTCCAGTTTAGTTTCATCCATCTGATAAAGAGCAATCACCTCCCTCGCTGATGGGAGAACCTTCACCTGCATGTTTTCAATATTCTCAAACTTGTTGCTTTGCAGCTCTTCTTGGCACAACATCGGACTGACATGAATCGATGTGATCTTGTCGATAGCAGCACTGACTCTACTATCAGTTGTACTCCACCATTGCCTAACTAAAACCGGAAGAAACCTCAGAGAATTGGAATACAACCAGCATGCTATATGATCCAGTCTCCACTCCGTCCAGCTTTCCGAAAACTCTAAAGAAGGCTGGCTCCTAAAAATTGCAAGCAACTTTGGCGCCTTTGCTTTCTTATCCTGAAGAAGCTCTACGGGCATCAGTTTGAAGATAGTCTCCATCAAACAAGGGAAATATTTATCCTTGAGTATCTCTGCGTATTGGTATCGCAAATCCCCATGAGCTTTAGCACACATCTTCAAAAGGACACTCCAGGTTAATAAAAATCCAAGTGTATAAGTATACGAGTCCGTGTAAGGTTTTATCGTACAACTTATCATGTCGCAGAGCTTGAAATCCATCAGCATCGACTTAACAATATTCTGAACACTTGAAAGAATCTCTTCGAATTTCGCGAGGTTGAGTGACTTTGGATCAAAATTATCGTCTACAATTGCAACCTTATCCTGTTCGATCAGATCTGGAATCAAGTGATCCAGCATGTAGTATCCTCCGAGTTGTAAACTCGGCACTGGAGATATCATCAATTTCAGTGATGAAAGAAGGACTTCATTTGGTGTGAGGGGATTTATACGAGACTCCTCTTGTTTCTGGCAGAAAATCTCCCCGTCGACAAGCTTGATAGCAGATCCTGCGGTTTCTAGAAGAATTAGAGTTGTTGGAGATAAAGTTGACTTTTCATAGATTTTTGATAATGATCCACTAATGCTGATCCAAATCTGAGAAATGCCAGCCTGGGTGTGGATTAGAAAGACGTTCTTCCATTCGTCGAGTAACTCAGGAGGTAAGTCGGAGATTGACTCCTTTTCATGTTTGTTCATCAGACTCTGAACTGCCGAATAAAGATTGCTGACAGCTATCACGAGAGCAGAGACATGCATCGGGTAAAATTGCAGTTCCTGAGTTTGACACCAGTTTATCGTTTGAAGAATGGAGACTTGGAGTTCTACCATGGACGTCATGATGAAATCCCAGTGGTCAGTCGTCAATTTCGTTGGATGAATAGTTACCAGTTTGGTAAAACTATTTATTATCTCTAATGCCAATGAAACGTCTGAATCAAAGTCGGAAATCACTCTATCATATAAACAAGCGCAAGGATTTCCCTTTGGAGACTTCATGACACTATCCAAAACTTCGATTAATTTAAAATCCTGTGGAGTTAGTTTGCTTTTCGATATGATGAGAGCTTCTTCAGGAGAAGCATCCTTTAGGTTTCCTAAAACCTCATCGTCGAAATATTGGGATAAAATTTGAACTCCTCGAATGAAAGGGAACCTTTTCTCTTCCTCGGTTGAAATAATAGTTTCGTAATTTTTGTAATACATGGAAGGCGTCACGTCTGGTTCAAACTCGGTGTGGTAAACATGCAAGAGATGAGGAAGGATTTTGTCATAAACATTGTTGTTGAAGAAACTTCCAATCTCTTCTCGCAGGTCGATTGTTAGAAATCGTTTTAATGTGCTGAATTCTTTAGAGATTTGAGATAGGAGGGATGTCGTTTCTGTATAATGTTTTGCGGACTTATAATATGTTTGGTAAATTTGTCCTAGTGTGAAAACGTAAATCACGTTGAAGAAGACTTCCAAAATGTTGGAAAGAGTGATACTTGCGAGTGACCTGGAATCCTCTTGTCGATCATCTTCGTGCATTCGGGGAAGTAAATTGTTTAGAAGCTTTGTGGTGAAGAGAGCCCACTTCAAAGATTTTTCTGAATAATCTTCAAATTTGTCGTTCAAACCAAAGGATATAACCTCTTCCCATACTCGTACCTCTTCTTTCTTCTTATCCACTTTCTTGTAGAGATTGCCAGTTACGATCTCAGCATAAAGGACAATCCCAGAAAAGTTTGTGATCCAGTTTCTTAAATCCAACTCTGTTAAGAACAATTTGATACTTTCCTTGTTTTTCTCTGTCTCGCAATATCCGCTGCTTTCAATCACAGATTCTATAAAATCAGTCGCTACTTCTATCTCACAATTATTTACAGAATTTTTCTCACTCTCAGGATTCGTTTCAAACATTTTCTTCCAGATAATATTAGCCAGATTTCTCACAAGTTCAAGGAAACGAGAATGTGGAACGGTTTGACCAACTCTAGTAATGTTGCGTTTCCAGATGCAACGAACAGTTTCGTCTTTTATCTCGGTTGTGATACTGAACTCGAAAAGCTTTTCAAGCATAGAAAATACTGAAGATATTATCGAAGAATCGGTCAAATTTACGTAAGCCGAAGTGAGTTCCAGAATCTGGGAAATTAAAATCGCTATGGATTTCGAATTCTTGTCGGGTTTGTTAAGCGCTGAAGCCAAAGTTGAAACGAGAGTGAAAATTGCTTCACTGGAAATTAATGGAACTCCAGCATCGAATGATTCAAAGACTAAAAGAATCATCTTTTTATTCACTTCCAGGTCTCTTGATTCTGCAGTGACTATTGATTCTGCAACTTCTTTTAAAATCAATCCAACATCGAAGTTGGCACACCAGGATCTGACTGCTTTGCTGTTTCTATTTTCCTTCGACAAAGCATTTAAAAGTGCATTTTTTAAAGCAAGATTATTATTTAGCTCTAGTAAGGAATTCAAAACTTTCTCCTGATCCGATTCCTCGATGTACTTCAGAAGAGTGAATACCAACTGAACTCCAGCTTCAATTTCTTCTTCTTTTCCACTGAGCCAACTCTTTAAAACTTCATAAAACGACATCAGATCCGCATCGTCTTTAAGGGATTTTGAGAGCGCTATGAAAAGTTCTTTAGTTTCGAAATTCGAGATAAGTTTAACGAACCTTGGAATGTTCTTTTTCGGCGATTCCGAATTCGTTTTCTTGAAATAGGAAACAGAGAGAGTATTGATGAAATTCTCAAGTTTGCTTAAAAACTGCCAATCATCTTCTGGAATTACATTTTCTGTTTTCGGTCCAACCTCGGCGTTAGTATCGTCCAAGAATTTAACTTTCCTACTAAGTTTAGGAAGTGGTGAATTTTTCAGGGCAAGGAGAAAATCAATTTGTGAATTGAAAATGGACGAAACTCTTCCTTCTTCAAAGCTTTCATCTCCTGCGATAGATATCTTTTCAAAAGTAAGGTCGAGTTCTATCCAAAAATCATCTACAAGATGAGAGTAAGTACTGCATTCGTTTGACTGTTTCGTCCAATATCGGATCAACTGTGACACTTCGAAAAAGAAAATTTTATTGTAAGGGACGTTTTCTCTCAAAGAAAACTCTATCATCGGCACCAGCTGTTTCTTCAAAAGACTCGTGCAAATCTCTCGATTGTTTGAATTTATAACAACAGCATATCGCAAACATTCCATGAATGAAGTTACAATCGCGGAAATTTCTGAATAAGTCAATTTGGCTATTTTTGTCGAAAATCCCTCGCGCATATTATTGAAGAAATTTTCAAATAGTTCCTTCGAGTCGAGATTAAACTTCGGAAATTGGCCGAGAAAAGGTAGTAAATTCGGATACATTATAGTTGGACACGACTGGCTTCCATGTTTTAAAACTCGCCAGAGTTTTGGGAGAACAAGCTTCTCGATGCTGACGAGCTCGAACCAATTTTCTATTTTCATCACTGCTAGTAGCATTGCTTCCCAAACTGCGGAAAGAAGTCCTGGATCAGTTTCATCAAGACTATTGATAATGGATGTCATTGCTCTTTTCTTTTCATTTTCTAACAACTCGATAGCATTCTCAATAGCAGAAGCTAAGACATTAAAGAACCCAGTTTTAATTTGAATAGATTCATGATTCGCGAGTTTCCAGTATTTGCTATTCTTGCCGAGAATCATGCGATGAATCTCGATGGTTTTTTCAATCTCCAAAGAGGGAACTGTTTTTAAATAAAAACTGTAAGCCTGCAAACTTGAAACTAGTAATCTTTGATGTTTGGCTTCGAGTTCTTCGGGCGAGAGAGAAGTTTTTTTGGGTTGCGATTGCGATGCCTGGCTTGAAATGTTTTCGAAAATGAACTTTAGAATCTCCTCTTGACAGTGAATGATTGCGCTGACTACCTTATTCGGTGGGAAAGTTTCGTTGAAAGAATTGAGAGCAGCTGAAGCTGCTGGAGGATAAGTATCATATTGAGATATAAACCATGGACCCGCCAGTTGTTTTAGATGAACAGCAATATTTTTGCCAACGCGTTTTACAACAGCTGCGTGGGCTAGTTGGGTCAATTCTCGAACTTTATGTTCAATATCGTTTGCTAGTTGTCCGTACATGCGAGCCCAAAATGAGAGGAGGCTTTCAATTGAAGAAGCTTCTGAGTTCTGACAAAGTTCTATGAATTCTTGTAAGGCTTTGCATTTTGTGGTGGAGTCTTTCTTGTTCATTTTCTTCAGAACTAGGTGGAACTTGGAGTCGATATTTTTCATGTCCACATCGCTGATGGTGCTGATGCTCAGGTTGGGTAGTAAGGATGTTAAGCCTCCTTCTTTAATAATAGTGGAGGATGGGATACCTGAAAAATATAAGAGCACTTGATTTTCATTCATTTTAATCAAAAATAAATCTGGAATTTTTGAAATAAAGAAAAGAAATTATTTTCACGAGTTGTTGAGCGATAATACTTGCTGAAATGATATGCCATGAGGTAGATGGATTAAACGCAGAAGCGAAATGGGATTCTCCAAGTCTTGCAAACCGATCGAAAAAGCAGTTCTACGAAATTTAATGAAAAAGTTCAAAAGTTTCTTAAAAATTCGATAGATTTTCAGGGGTTTAAAAGTATTGCAAAGGATTTCAGCAGGTTTCAACGAAATTCAATGGATTTTCAAGGATTTCAATGTTTTTAAGGAATTTTGAAAGCTTTCGAACATTTTTATGAATTTAAAAAGATTACTAGAAAGTTCAAGGAATTTCACAAGAATTAATTAAGGGATTTTATATTACACAAAGATCTCAAGGAATCTTAAGAGATTTAATATTTTTATGGGATTGCAATGAACTTCATAAGAATTAAGGGATCTTGTAGAATTTCAAATAATTGAAGAGACTTTCAAATACTTCAAGATATTTCACATAATTTAAAAAAAGTTCATATTGTTTTAAAGATTTTCAAATATGTGAAAGGATTCTTATGGAATTTCAACGGATGTCAAGGGATTTATAAGATTTCCCATGATTGCAATACATCATTTAAAGGAATTTTATAAGGTCTAAATAAGGTATTTTAAAAAATTTCCCAGGATCTCGCGGGATTTCTTAAAACTTTAAGTATTTCAAGGGGTTTAAAGAAATATCATTAAATTTCATGGAATTTCACGGGATTCATAAACATTTTGTTAACAACATTCCTAGAAATTTTAGGCATTTCAAGGGATTTGATAGATTTTTGAGTATTTTAAAATACTGAAAGGAATTTTCAAGAGTTTAAAAACTTGTAATGGATGTTAAAGGATTTTAAAGAATTTAAAATATTTAAAGGTATTTCAAAAGACTCCAAGGAATTTTGAAGATAACACCATTTTTCAAGGTATTTTACAAGTATTTAAATGATTTTAGGTATTGAAAAAATTGCCATGGGGTTTTTAATAATTTCCTAGAATTTCGGAATACTTGGAAAGATTTTCTAGGGCCTATAAGGCTTCAAGATATTTAGTTAGATTGAGTTAGATATAAAGTTTCCAATAAATTTTATCAGATTTAGGAGGATTTCAATGATTTGAATTAATTTTATAATATTTCCAAGGTTATCAAGGAATTTCATACGATTTAAAGGATTTTTAATATTATTTCAAAGATTTTAAGATATTTTCAAACACTTCAGGGTATTTCAAAGCCTTTCAAAAAAAATACTATGTTGTTTTGAAGAATTTCTTTGAATTTTGGAAGATTCCAAGGGATTTTCAAATATTGCAAAGGATTTTTATGGTAATTCAACGGATTTTACAAGCACTCAAGAATGTATTTATATGAATTTGACAGATTCTGGAAAGATTCCATAGCACTTGAAGTAGTTAATTCAAAGAGTAACATCAGATTTTAAGTAATTTTACGGGATTTTATAATATTTTTATGGATTTAAAAAACATTTTGTTCACAACATTTCTAGAAATGTAGGAATTGGAAAGATTTTTGGGTATTTTAAAATATTTTAAGGAATGTTTAGGATTTTAAAAAACTTTTAAAAGTTTTCAAAGAATTTAAAAAGATTCCAAGAGATTTTGAAGACTATAAACAATTTTTGAAGGTATTTTACGAGGATCTGAATCATTTGAGGGTATTTAAAATTTTTCATACGGCTTTTAATAATTTCCTAGAATATCGGAAGGCATGTAAGGTTTTTCTAGGGCCTAAAAGGTTTTAGGGTATTTCAAAAGTTTCCGATGGATTTTATAAGATTTCCGAAGATTTCAATTATTTGAAGTGACTTTATAATATTTCAAGGGGTATCAAAGAATTTCATACGATTTAAGGGATTTTGAATATGATTTCCAAGATTTTAATATATTTTTAAATACTTCAGGGCATTTTATAATCTTTCAAAAAATTCCATGGTGTTTTTAAAAATTTTCTTGAATTTTTGGAAGGATTTCTGAGATTTTTGAGACTATGATGCAAGGGATTTTCAAATAGTCCAAAGGATTTGTATGGAATTTCAACGGATTTCATAAGCTGTCAATAAGGTATTTTAAGGAATTTTCCAGTATCTGGAAGGATTTCATAGCACTTCAAGTATTTCAAGGGATTTCAGAGAATGTCATTAAATTTCATGCAATTTTACGCGATTTTATCAAATTCTTATGGATTTAAAATAATTTCGTTTACAACATTTCTTGAAATTTAAAGCATTTTAAGATATTTGAAATATTTTAGGGTATTTTAAAAGATTTTAAGGAATTTTCAAGAGTTTAAGAACTTCCAAGGGATTTTAAAATATTTAAATATATTAGGATATTTTGAAAGATTCCATCGAATTTTTATTTCCCGGAATTCCGACAGGAGTTGTTAGGGTCTATAACGTTTTAGGAAGTTTTTAAAGATTCCGAGGGATTTTATAAGATTTCCGAGGATTTAAATGATTTTCAAGAGTTTAATGGATTTTCAACCGCCCACAGATGTTGGCACCGATTCAGTCCCATGCCAGTCTGCCTCAGGTGAAAACCTTAAACCAGGATTGAAATTATATTTCACAAAAACACATTTCCTAAAAATCTACAAATAAACAGTTTAAAGTATTTTAAAATCTTATTTTAATCAGGCAATTTTATACGATACGATAGTTTTTTTATGATTAAATACTCTTTAAATTATAAAATTTTCTTATCACACAATTAAGCTCCTATTAGAACAAATATCTGTAGATGTGAGTAGAAGCTCAATCTCATGAATCGTTGTAGGGAGGAATTCTTTTGGTATACATTTCACTAACTCTTGAAGTTTCTCTAAATTTTTCAGAAGTCGTTCTTTGTTACTTTTAAGACTCTCAACAGGGACAAAATCAATCTCTAGACTATCGGGATTTTCATAAATTTCTTCATAAGCAACTATTGGGAATTCGCTGTCATCAAAGGTTTCAAATTTAAAATCAGAGATTGCTTCTTTCGCTGCATCATTTGCACCATTTGGTTTATTAAAACGATTATAAGGAATTCCGTCTCTGACACATCCTGCGAGAAACGCTCTTTTCATCTTCGAACCTCACTTATGATACCATTGACGCCAAATTTGACATTTTTATCGGGATTCATTATAATTCAATTAAAAAAGCGTTTTTTACCTTTTTTACAAAAACAATTCATTATTTTATCGTTGCTTTCTTATTTCGTTCGATCTAAAGTTCCATATTTACTAGAAAACTTGAATTTTGTTAAATTTCATAAATTTCCTAAAAATCTCATACGTAAAAAATATCGTGTTTTGAAATTTTCAATGGCACATTGCTAGGAACAACTTGAATGAAATGGTGCCCTTCTGGCTATGTTTTCGTGCCAGGGCACGAGACATGAAAGTACGTTTGACGCCATTAAAAAAACAGTACACTTACTAATACGTCTGTTGGATTGTAAACAAGGTGATGTGGATCTAGCAAAAAACTATAGCATGCACTTGTATACTATTTATCATAAAAATCCGTATAAAACTCCAACTAGTTAAACGAAATAATCATAATCAATTGAAAGCATAATAACTGCAAACGTACGTATTTCAATTTTTCTGTAATTCTCTATAAAATATTATAATTTTGGGATATAATGATACAGTTTGAACTTTTAAATGTTAAAAACACAATTTTTTTAATGCTGCAATATTTAATTTTCAATTTTTTACACTTTCACGTTCAAGTTTCTTAATACTTTGAATTTTCCTATTTACAAATTAATTCTTTACAGATAGCAAATTTTTAATAAAAAACTCAAATTAAAATTATTTCTCTATTCACTTTTCTAGGCTGGCATAGCAGAAAAATAAGAGACATAAGTGGTGATCAGCAATTAAATTAAATCACAGAGCTGAATAACTTCAACCTGATACGTTAAATTTATATAAATACTGTTAGTTTCGAATTTTCGTTACATATGTATACAAATTACATATTTTGTAATCATCTAAAAAAATTATTAATATTTTCCGCTAATCGGTCGGTGTAATATTTACTTTCAATGACTTTGCCTTTACAATTTTTATTATTTTCTTATGAAAATTCAACGCAATCGGATTTCTTTTCAAATGACTCGATTTCTAACATCTTAAATTCAAACTGCTTTCCATACTTTAAGGGGGCTGCTGTTAAAAGTTTGAAGCTAAAATTATTAAGTTGTGAATGTTTTCAACGTAGTATGATTCAACTGATAATACTTCATTTTTATATTTGCACTAAGGCCTTTTGTATTATTTATTTTTCCAAAAAATTTACCTAAAATTAGGAAGTAAACTAAGAAGAAAAGCTATGTTCTTATTATTTTCATAGATTAATTCGAAAATGACACGGAATAGTTTTCTGAATTTTAAATCATATATATTTAATTCGACGTTTTATATGGCGTAAAAATACGGGCTATTAAAGCCATCCTTTCTTATCCTTTTTATAAGCATAGTTAAAAATTTATTTCAATTGTTGGACGCATTAAAATAACTGAGAAGAATACTGTAAATTCGATGAAAACAACCAAATTTGCAAATGCATAAAAATGGCTTTAACACTATTTTTGTCAGTGATATGCATGCTTAAAAGTAATCGAAAATAACACTTTACCCTTAAATAATGCAAAATGTTATGGAAAGCCTCAAAAACTAAGATAAAATATCCAAAATATAAATTTGTTATACATAACCTACCAGCATCTTTAAGAGCTGAAAATCCGACCAAATTTTGAGCTGTCGATCCCAAAAATTCGGCACTTCGACTGCTGTTGGATGGCCTCGCATTGTTTTTGGTTCTCTGGGCTTGTTTACCCTTTCCCATGATATTATTCAATAAACTTCTCAAACAAGTATAAATCACATCACAAACTTTTTAGCACACTGTCCAATTGTCCATATGGCACAACTATTAAACAGCTGATCGCGAAAAACATAGATGTCGCTCTAAGGACAAATTTTTTAATAAATAAAAAATCCTTCTATATAGTCTGTCTTTAGGATAATTTTTAGCGTTCAAAAGTAAAGTAATAGGCAGCAGTTATAAAAACTGATATTCTACTATCAATTGTTGTTGCAAATTAGCGGTATTTCTTAAACTGGTTTTCAAGTTTAAAATACGCGCCAAAAATACAAGAAAAAAGTTTTAAAAATATTAAGATTTTTATATAAATATATAATCAGGATTAAACCTTTATGAATAAAAAAAGCTGCTTTGAGCAAAACAAGATACTATAACGTGGAATCCCTCCAATATCGTAAATTTATTATGTTTTTTTTAAAGTATCAAGGGTCTCAACTCTCAAGTAAAGATGTCACGTGACGCATTCTCCATGCTAGCGTACATGCGCATATGTCAAAGCCATTCGCCGAGCACAGCAGACTACCTTTGTTGAGGTTTTCAAAGTGTTTTTCATCGGATCATTATTCAATTACAAATTGTTGTCAAGTGTCAGTGTGACAAAAGTCGATCAAATTAATCTAAAGTCTTTTGCACTTATTCTGCAGATGAAAAAAGAAGATTGAATTATAAACGAGGAAGAGTCTAATTTTAAACAACCGATCGAACAATTACGGCGAACCCTTGTTGCGATGTGGAATAATTTTAACCTAAATAATATCTATGAGGAAAAACGTGGGATTAACGGATAAATAAGTGTCTTCATGTTGAAGATAATATTGTTCAGATTTTATCGGACGTTAAAATCATCTGAACAATAATGTGCAATAAAAGTGGTGTGAAAAAAATGTGAATACGCTCGAGATTAGTTTTCAACATTCCTTCAGTATAGTTATAAAGACTGCTTTGACACAATGACCTTAAGTTCATTTATCGTGAAAATAAAAATGAATGATACATTCCAAAGTTTTTTTACTTTATTTATCTACTGACTTCCTTAACCAATTTTCATTTTGCTTAAATTCAATAAATGTCCAAAATCATTGTTGAGAGAAATGGACGTGTGGTGGTTCTCCCGTGTGGTGGCCCATCATCCTTATTTAATTTTGATAGCAGTCTTTGTATTTTCCTCAACTTGTTTGATTGTGCCATTTACGACAAAAAAAATTCCAGATTTCTCTGATCCACAACTGGTAAGAAGTTGCAACATTACTAGGAAGTTTGGATTTTAAATATGACAACTTTTAAGTTTTGTTTATTATGTTTTTAGGGATTTGAAGCTAGAGGCACAATTCTTGCTCAAAGAATAACAGCATGGCAAAATTTAATGGAGCAATCTCGTCCTCGAGGAGAATTTGTGGACAATCCTTTGGAGTACTATCACTATATACAACACATGAATCAACAGGTACAAAATTATATTTTCACTCATATTACTTTCTATAAGTTACACAGATTCGAGGGATAGAACACTTGACTTTTGAGTGCGCAATAGTTTTCAGATTCCAGAGTATTTCCACTTCAGTTTAAATTGTTAAAAGATTTCACAAAAATTTCAAAGATTATATAAATATTTCAAAATTTTACATAGATTTTAAAAGTCGTCAAGAATTTTGATGTCCGAGTACGACTTGGCTTTAGGATCAAATCAATTGAAATCAATTGATTCAGTAGTTTTGGCGCACAGTGTTGGCCTTCATCAGTGAATTTGAATAAATATGTGAAAATTATATAATTTTTGTAGATACGCAAATTTACAATTGTAAGTGATATTCTTTGTTTAATATCGTAGTTGTAAAATTATATAAAATAATGTAATTTTAAATTTAAGTTGAAGACAAAATTGTCCAAGTTTTCAAAAAAACATTGTAGTCAAAGTTCTTAAAAATGTTATATAACGACGTACGTTGGATAACAAAAAAACTTTTTCTTTAACTCCTTGTATATAAATTTTTCATTTTAACAAATTTGTGCTTTAAACAATTTTTTAATTTTGAAGTAGAAATGTACTGAGTCTTCTGTCATTAGAAATTATTAAGGTGAAAGTAAAATTTATTTTAAAAATCACATTTTAGTTAAATATGTAATTGTGTAAGTATTCTTCAAAGATTGTTTTTTGACATACTTTGATAAAAACATCAATATTCGCGCTGGATAATTGCAGCCAAATACTAATTCACGCTGTAGTAAAAATGAAAAATTAACCAAAGTTCTAGTCAGAGATTTATTTAAAAAATTGTATTTGAAAACATTTTTTTAGTGTCTGATATATTTGATAAGAACATTTTTCTTTCAATTTCTTGTACAGAAAATTTAACTTTAAAGCTGTTTAAAACATTTCAATATCCAAATTTGATGTGTCTTGAAAATTTATATTTATTTATTTTTTATTTATTCGAAATAGGGCAATGATTTGATTGTTAATCTTATGAGGTAGATTAAAAAAAAGTGAACAGGATTAAAAATTAAAATGTATTTTATTTGAAACAACTACTATTACATTATTTGTTAAAAATTCAAGTTTTTTGGTTGAAAATTGACATTTTTTAGTTAAAAATTCGTCTTTCTTGATAAGTAAAAACTAATATTCTTGGTTTGAAATACATATATTCTTTTTTTTAAATGTAACTGTTTGGTTGAAAATAAATTTTTTTGTTGAAGAGTCATAGTTTTGGCTTCAAGATTCAATTGTTTTATAGAAAATTCATCTTTTGGCTTGAAATTTCAACAATTTATAAGAGTTTTTTTTTCTTTATTAGCTGAAAAATCTTTCTTGGTTGAAAATGCGTCTTTTTGGTTGGAAAATTTATGATGTTAGTTGAAAACGTATTTATTTGATTTAAAATTGGACTATTTTGTTGAAAATTTTTCTTTTATGGTAGAAAATTAATCTTCTTGATTAATATTTGTCTTTTTGTACTTAATAGTTCATCATTTTAGTTTCAAATTTACCTCTAGTTGAAAACTTGGCTAATACGTTGAAAATTCGTCTTTTTGGTAGAAAATTAATATTCTCTTGGTTGAAAATTCAGCTCTTTTGTTTTAAAAATTCGTAATTTTAGTTGAGAATTGATCTCTTTGGTTGCAAATTTGACTATTTTGTTGAAAATTCCAAATATCAACTATCACATCCAAATTTTCGGGTTGAACATTCAATTATCTTCTAAAAAATACTCGTCTTTTTGGCTTCAAAATTCAACTGTTTGGCTGAAAATGCAACTGTTTGATTAAAAATTCGACGTTTTGGTTGAAAATTCATCTTTGCAGGTTCACATATCACATATTTGGTTGAAGATTCATAATTTTAGTCTAGTTTAGTTAAAAAACTATCTTTTTAGCCGAAATCCTTTTGGATTGAAAATTCCTATTTGTTGTTGAAAATGCAACTATTCTGTTAAAATGCTTTGCGTGATTACTAGACACTCTGTTCGAAGTATTTCAAAAGATGTCCCAAAGATTTTACAAGATTTCAAAAATTTCACGAAGGCTTATACATCAGTTTTCAAGCCTGATAGCCCTTTGCCCAGCTTTGAACAAATCGTTTAAACATATTTGATATTTATGCCAGATTCAAAAAACTTCTAATAAGTCCTTCATTTAACTACTAAGGTTACTAAGCCCTTGAATTTGAATTCCAGAATGAAACCAATTTTCAAAATCGCCCGACGAAAGGACCTCGAAAGAAAAAGGGTAAGAACAGAAATAAGCAGAAAGAGAAAAAGCTTGATAAGTTCAAGAACCAAACAAGTGATAAGATAAAAGATAAATGGGAAGAGCTTCGGGAATTAGGAAGCAAAAATCATTTAGATGGCATAGAAGATCTTGAAGGTCAATCAGATAACGATGGATTTTTTTGCAATCTTCCCAGCTCGGCCTATGCCCGAGTTGTTTTACGATATGAGACTGAAGAAAAAAGTTTGTGGTCTATGGAAGGTGTCTTAGCTCAATGTCATATTGACGCCGCACTTCGTTCCAATCCAGGATTTATATCCTTGTGCCAAACGCAATCAGAAAATGGAGCCGGGGCTCAGAAATGTTGTAGAAGTTGGTCCCCCGCAAACTTCGTGGCTCTTCTTTCCAATAGAAGTTCTTGCCTTGGAGTCACTGAATCCGACCTTGGGCGGGTCGAAATTCTCCTTCAGAGATGCGCCTACTTTTATCACAATTTGCAATTAACTCCAGATTGCGCGGAGGATCTCAATTGTCAGAAACGAGTTCCAGTTGAATGTTATGCTCACAATGCACCGTATCATCTCCTGCATTATCTTCTAGACGTAGACTTCATCTCGGTGAATGTAAGATTATTTTCTAATTTTTTAATTCAAGTCGCTTGAATTTACTTCCATTTGAATGTACTAACTATTATGCAATTATCTTACAGAAACAAGGCTCAGTGAGTAAGTTAAATACGACCCTTCGGTCGGCAATGTTAATGCTACCAATGGCTGCTAGTTCCGCAACTCTGGACTTCTACAAAGGCTTGAATTTCGCTAGTTTAAGCTACGGAAAGTTTCACGTGGTCGCCATCGAGTTTGGACTAAAAAGTACTCTTTTTGATCGTCTCCTAGTGTCGGATTCATCCCTTTTATTATCCGGGTTTGCTTTCATCACAGTTTGCATCTGGGCTTACACCACTTCTCTTTTACTTACTGTCACAACAATCCTCGCCGTTGTATTCAGCCTTGGAATTTCCTACGCATTTTACACCCTGGTTTTAAGGATAAATTTCTTTCCATTCATGAACTTGTTGGCTGTTGTGGTCGTCGTTGGTAAGAATAATTTGCATATTATGAAATAAAGAGGTCTCGTTCTTACGCCACTATTTACACCTTTTTTAGCGTTGCGACTATTTTGACAAACTTTTTGGATCTTGATTCAGCAATACATCAACTCGAAAGTATATTCTTTTTTTCTTCTCAATTACGAATTTTGTTTTACAGACTGTTTTTTAATATCCTTTAAAACTGCTATTTTATCCCTTGCTGAATACGACTTTTTCGATTTTTGAAAATAAATCCTCAAAAATTGTATAATTTTTATTTGTAATACGTATTTGTGAAGGTTGCAAGTGTGGAATTTGAAAACGTTCAAAATTGAATAATTTTAAATTTGATTATTGAAAAATAAATAACTTTATATTTCAGTCGTATTGTTTGAAAGTACAATATATATATATATATATATATATTATACTAATTATCATTCAAAAAGTAATGATATATCAAATTGATGTATTTTAAAACTAAGCAAATTTAATTTAATAACATTTAAGAGTATAAAATAATAAATTGTAAGTGTTCAAAATTTAAAAAAGCTTATAATTGCACAGTTTTAGAGTAATTAATTTACAAAGTAACCAATAATTTAAAGCGAATATCTTCAGGAATAAACAAAGCGTTGTAACTAGTTGGATCTTATCGCAATATAGATAATATTAAAATAATAGTAGTAAATAGTAGTAAATGTCGTAGCTTTCTTTTTTATCTAACTCATGTCCAATACAAAGCTATATCATAGCATTCCATTTTTTACTATCAAACATTTTAAACTATACTGTTTTGAGAAAAGTTTAAATTAGAAATCCTTTGCAATAATTAATAAGAATTCAAATAGGAAAGATTTGAGTTTGGAAAAGAATGAAGTTGAAATTAAACGGAACAGATTACTAGGGGTTGAGTGCGATTTAAAAATATTACAATAGACTTCAAAAGATTAATAGGGAATAAAATTAAAATTGAAAAATACAAATGTAAAAAGAGATATCAAAATTACTAATAATATAAGGAACTGTGTCGTATACATACAAATATTTAATTACTTATTCTCCGAATTAATACAGAAATATACATGATTTTTTTATCTGGAAGAACTCGTCTTAATATTTCAAGAATTAAAGTAATATTATTAGTTATGTATTATCAAAGAAGAAATATAGTTTTGTATGAAAAAAATGTAAGATAAGCATTCCCGGCAATTCTATTGTTCCCAGTTTAAAAGAAATAAGTCCATAATTTTAAATATAGTTATCTGTTTTATTTTTTATTTTTATAACGACTTTATCCATGGAAAGATTGCTTTCAAAAATGCTAGCAGTAGAGTTGTAAAGAACATTTTCCCAATGAAGTAAGCTTTGATTTATTATAATTCAAGCACTTTTCGAAAAGTTGTAAAAATAAATGTTTTTTGTAAGCTAGAGTTTTGTTTTTAAAATAATAAATTATATAATAATAAAGTTATTCTGATTCTTAAAATCATAGAGAAGCTTTTTTTTCATATATCTGTTTTTTGAGACGACGACTACCTTAAGTTCTGTACGTACTCGATTAACAACTAAATGTCATTACTCGAGGAAAGTTCTTTTGAAATAAGTTAAATTTTAAATAAAATTTATTCGAATCCATTTCAAATCAGACAGGTTCTACACTTGAAGTTTCAGAATCTCTCGGAAACGAAACATGTTGTTTTTTTAGAGGAAATTAGGTGACACGTATTTTTGCGATTTGTGATGAAACATTTTTTTTACGGACTTACACGTATTTGAATTTTTGGCTTTGTTTTTCAAAAAAACCCAAATTTTTTCTTTAAATTTATATAAATTTTTACCTGATTGAGATATTTCAGATTTCTTCCCAAATTCTGATAGAGTTTATGTTATGTTATGGGCTAAACCATTATTGAGATCAAGATAATTTTTTTTGCTTATGAAAATTGAGTTTTTGTATTTTTTTCGGAAATCGTGCAAGATATCATAAATGAGTAATAGAACTCTTTGTAGAACGCTCTTATCAATGGGAAGTTCTTTATCTGAAACTTTTACTCTGTATTCTTGAAGAATGAATTTTTTTGAAAATTCATACGTGTTACGTCACTATTTTGTTTACTATTTAAAAAATATGTATGGCATTATTTTTTATCTTTGAGTGAGCCCATGTCTTGAATAAAGAATAATTAAGTTATGCATTCTGAATAATGAGTACATTTTTCAGGTATCGGAGCCGATGACGCGTTTATTTACTGCAAAGTATGGGAGAGCAATAAACAACACAAATTGACAAATGGTGGAATGGAGAGATTAGTGCAAGAAACTATCAATCATGCGCTTCCTTCGATGTTCACCACCTCATTGACAACCGCTGTGGCCTTTTTTGCTTCTATTGTTAGCAATGTGACTGCTATCAATTGTTTTAGGTATTATACCAATTTCTTACTTCAAGTTGAACAACTTTAGGGCAATCATATACCCATTCAGTATTTAGCATTATTAAAACGCTTAGAATATTGTAGAATCGAAATTTTTCAATTTCAAAATGCGTTTTTTCAGTTTATTTTCAGGAATGGCAGTGATAGCGAATTTCTTCCTAATGGTCACGTGGCTGCCAGCGAGCGTCGTGGTATCGGAACACTGCCGACTCTCTTTTCTGACACCGGCTCACTTTTTAGTTAGAAAAATCATCAAGCCTTTGAGGCTGTTCATGGATAGAGTTTCGAATGGTTTCAGCAACTGTCTAACCCAAGTGAGTGTCAGCCTAAGGTGGTTGTGGTTCATCAGTTTGGGAGGAATTTCCATAGCAGGATGGATGGTAGTTTTTAGATATCCTGGCTTACAATTACCAGACTCGCCGAGTTTTCAATTGTTCGACAGCTCGCATCCTTTTGAGCAGTACGACCTGGTTTACTCAAAGCGGTTTTGGTTCGAGAAACTCGAAATGGTACGTTGCAATGAATCTGAAATAATATATAATGTTATTTTACTTTGAATTAAGATTATAAAATCACGTTTTAATTAATATAAGTTTTTATTTTTTTAAATTGAAATATTTCGTTTTTGAAAGCCTCACGTTTAAAAGTAGTAAAAAAACAGGTTTTAATTTAAAAATTGTGTAGTGACTGGCTTACAAAAACTTCATTGAACTAAATTTTTAGAAGGAAATGTATTCTTTACTTCTAAAAATGAACATTTATAAACATATAATCAATTAAATAATTACGAAAAACAGGGTAACCACTAGAACATAAAATCGGGAAATGACAATAAATTAATTTTATTACTGGAATTTTTCTCTTTAAATCTTGAGTGCAAAACCCCATCATATGGCTTTCAATTTCCCTTCTTATCGCGTGAAATTCTGCCATTTTAAATGAGTACGGTTTAACATTTATTAAAGTTTCTAACGATCCAATACAAAATTGCACAAGCTTTGCATAAAGAAAACGTTGAAACTTGAATTTGAAATATGCTATTATCAACATTTTCAAATTGGAAATAATTCAGTTTTGCAATACATAAGCACAAAATTGTTTTCTAATTAAAGTGACAAATTACAGATTTATTTATTTTTGAGAGCTTTATTGAAAATAAAACCATTTTCAACTTTCATAATTTTGAACCCTTTACTTTTAATATTGATGATAAAAATAACAAAATAAAAACTTTTAAAGCCGACTAATTCAAAACTTATTAATTAGACAGTTTTAAATTTATTAACTTGTACATATGAATCCTGAACACTTGAACAACTTCAAGTTAAACATTTAAAACAATTAAACTAATTCAAATTGAAAATCTTAATACATAATTAAACAATTATTGATTTACAATTAAAGTTTTAAACATTAAATTCATTCTGAATAAAGCTTTATAAATTGGAAAATTTAAAGTCTTAAAACATCGAGAATTTAATTTTGTAATTTTGCAATTAAAATCGAATTTGTTGACTGTTCTAAAGTATAGGTTACAATCTTATTATTATTAATGTTTAAAGCTCTTCCTCAAAAGCCGGCCTTATAGTTACAATTTTAATTGTGAATTACTATTAATTGTTAGAACGAAGTTTGGGATCGTTTAGATTTCAACACTTCATAGTTTAAATTGTTTAATTTTTAATGTTTCGAGTTAGAAAATAGTTTAATTTATTCATTTGTTAGAATAATATTTTGTCATATGTTCTAATATAAACTTATAATTTGAAAATTGTATACGATTAAATAAATTTGTTTAAAATTTTTTATTTAAAATCATTTATTTGAAATAATTTTCAAATTTAACATTGTTCAGTTTTCAGGCTTGAATTTGTAAATATTATTGTGCTTTAAGGTCTCATAATTTTGTACTCTTAAATCCGAAGCGTTGAAAATGTACAGGTTTCAAACCTTATTTCTTATATTATTGACATTAAATAAAAAAATTTCAATTTTTTAGGTATTAAATTAAATTTTGAAATTTGAGGAACATTCAGCACGTAATGCCTCGACTTTGTAAGTGTTAATTTTAAAGCAATTAAACTTGAAAAAAATCATTTTTATGCTTATTGTGGACTTTTTTAAGTATGAGTGCTTCAACATTAATATCGCTTAATTTTTATAACTTTGAATTTTAATGAAGAGAAAAATTTAATCTTTTATTATCGAATAGAATTTTTTTGACTCTCCGTTTGCAATATTTCACATTGATACAGTTTATTTTTGATTATCAAATAAATAAAATATTTTTTTAGAAGCTTGATTATTCTAATTTCCATTATCTTAAAATAAGTGCATGCAAACTGCCCAAATGAGGGAATGTTTTCTTAAACTTTAGTGACCACTAAAAATGTCACTCTTGTGATTAAATTACCGCAGATGTGTCACGCCTCATGTGTGAACAGATAAGATCATAGAATACTATACGTTAAATTAGGAATAGTCAATTAAAAATTAATTTTAAAGGAGTGCCCTTTTAACTGCAATGCTAATAATTAATCTGAATTAAATAAAATTGTTTTTCAGGGAGATGGAGGAGAAGTTCTTCCACTCAGATTCGTCTGGGGCATTAAACCAGTTGACAACGGCAACTACTTGGATCCAGCAGTCAGAGGTACCATGGTTCCAGACGAAAGTTTTGACATCACCCATCCGAAATCTCAGCAATGGCTGCAACAGTTTTGCCGGAACCTTCGCAGTCAGTCTTTCTACCGGAGCACTCTTGGACCGCTCCTTCCGAACTGTTTCATCGATACCCTGCGAGACTGGATGGAACGACGCTGTGAGGATCCTGCCGATCCAGACGCAGACAGAATGCCTTGTTGCGAACGGAATAAATTTCCCTACAAACCTAAAGTTTTACGAGAGTGTGCAGCTGAGGCAAATTATGAACTTCATCGAACTCCATCTCATTTGTGGTCTCGTGGAGCTCCACTCACAGCCGGTCTGAAATTTCAGAGGGAGCCAATCGAAGCTTCTGCTTTGTCAAATAGCTCGAAGAAAATTCCATTTCTCCCTGAAATAAAAGCTTTAGTGGTCGAATACGATAGCACTTTTGAGTATAGCCTCTCCTTTGCAAAAATGAATAAGTTTTACAATCAAGTAAGCAATCACATTTTTTTTACAAGCTTTTATTTTTCTTGTTGTGTGGATGTGTATTTAGAGGTATGAAAAACCCTCATCTATGCATTTCTCAGGAAACTCACTAAAATCTAAGAAAACAGTCCCCCTTTTTGGCAGTTTGCAACGCTTATTTTAAGATAATGGAAATGAGAAAAATCAAGTTTCTCAGGTCGAGTTGTTGCTTTGCATACGATCGTAATTACGTATTTCATCAGGCTGAGGATACTCGTACGGCCGGCCCGTAAACAATCTGAGCTGGAAAGGGGTTACATGGGGGGGGGGGGGGCAATTTTTACCTATTAAGCCTCTATATTCTGTCTTGTCGGCCGTACAATTAGGCACTTTGATTTCAACGTAGGTATTTATGAAAAGGTCTTGGAAAGTAGAGTTCAAATTTGTGTTGTCCTCCCACCAAATGCTATATTGTAATTTAACAGTTTCACATATTTAATTGACTTACGATGTTGAAACCTTCAACGAAATGTGTATGTATGAAAATGTCTTAAGAGTAGAGTTCAGATTTGACTTTAAAAATGTTATGTAATAAGGAATGCACACTTGCGAAATACCGGAAAGCATAAGAGAATAAAATATAGTTTAAAACAATATTTTATTAAAATGAAAGCGGACACCTGCTTCGTGCACGAGATTATTATCTTTTGCTGGCACAATTTTTAAATTAAAATATAAAGTTAATATTGATATACAATTTTCGTATTTCTAACAAAAACAGTCAAATAAGCAAAAGTTGATAGAAATTGTAAATTTAATTTTTGAAGTAAAATTAATTTTGTTTAACCTAACCGATTTTCGGTGGAAAATCCTAACATAACCTAAAGTTGTTGTAAATAGTAAATATTATTTAAAACACAATGTTTTTTTATTAACGATAACATTTTTCTTCGAAAAACACTATCATAACATAAGAAAAAAGTATTTAATATTTCAAATAATTTTTCAAGCCTAATATTTTTTGTTAAAAATAACTTAATTCCGGTGAAAAATTTTTAAACAACCTAAAATTGTTACAAAATAGTAGATCTTTCTTGAAATCTATACCAATTTCCGGTAAAAAAAAAACAAGAGCATAATGTAAAATTGTTCCTAATTTTGTATATTCTATGAAATCCAATGATTTTTTATTAAATGTACCGATTTTTACGCCAATAAAACCTAAAACTGTACAAAAATAATTAAATTAATGATTCTGATTGATTAGAATCTGAAGAGTAGTGATAAACTGATAAATTTTATGATTTTTTAATCAAAAATATAAATTTTTGATGATAAACACTGACAAAACATAACATCAAATAGTTGTAAATAGCAAAACCTTCTTTAAAATCTAATGCATTTTTACAGAAAATGCCTATTTCAGATGTAAAACCCCGACATAACCTTGAAATGTTAAAAAGTTGTGAATCTTCTTGGAATTTTTTTTAAATATATTAAAAAAAAAATAAAAATACCAATTGCCGACGAAAAACAGTATATTATAATTGAAATTTTTACACGAACAATAATGCTTTTTTTTCAATTATCAGTTTTTGGTATAAAATCATGAACCTTTAAAATCTAATGATTTATGTTTCATGTCAATTTTCGGCAAAAAAGCTAATAAAATTGAAAAACATACGTTGTTGGAGAACTATCAATCTCAAATAGTTAAAAATTGAGATTCTTTATGATGTTTTTTGTTTAAAAATGCTGATTTCTGGTGAAAAGAACTAACACAGGGGCAGTTCACGTTAGGAATTTCCGAATCTGCAAGTGGTTGTTGGATTTTATTGAAACATGGTGAAATTATGTTAGGTATTTTCACTTAACCACCATCTAAATTCACTTTGTTGAGTTCCGCATGGCATTTGGTAATTTTTTGCACTATTTTGTTAATATCTTTGTAAAAACTAATTTTTGCTTATATAAGTGTATGTGAAAATTAGTTTTTAATTTTTAAGAACTATTGAATGAAATACTAAAATAATTGTAATTATTATTTATCACGCAGATGTTACATTTGGTGCCATTGTTTTCCCCTCAACAATCGACAAAGTAAGTTTTCCTGGCAATTAAGTGAAAATGCCTAATTGATGCATACAAAACATTTGAAGTTCTAAGGATTCTTGAAAAAAATTTTATTTACGGGAGAAACGCCCTAATGAATTTTCGGGTTGAATTTTTTTGAATTATCGATATTTCTGGAACTGGTAATTGATTTTTTATGAAATTTTAAAGTATTAGAGGTGAAATTATATATTTAAAAAGATATAATACTCAGCAAAAATGTTGTTTTTTCAATTTTTTCTGAAAAGAAAAAGTAAAAAAAAAATTGACTTAATTCTTGTGTGAAATACTTTCCTTTTAACTTTGGTCGAATTGGGTTATAAAGATAGATTTCTTGTAAACTCACTTTTCATTTAAAAAAAAATTCATGGAAACTCTTCTACAACTTTTTTTGTAACTACTAGTAAAACAATTCTTGTGCTGAATATCATTTATATTAAATTCGCAAGGGTGTTTTTGGAAATAAGAAGATTGTTTACCTGCATTGATAATCATCATAAACAAATTCTATTAGCAAATACTGTATATTATGGATTGTTCATCTGTAAAGGAGTTTTCGGTATTGAAGTTACTGGCTTTTATAAAAAAGTGATACGTGATCACACAAATGTGTATTGCAGAAATAATATAAAAACTATAATATTGTCTTCGGCATATTGTTTTGTAACAATCTTAAGCTTGAGAGAAAAAATGATATTAATAATGTGACTAAAAATAAAAGCATTAGGAGTCAAAATTCAAGATGCTTCACAAAAGACGAGGAAATGTTAAGGTGTACATCACCTTGACCACCATGACCTACAGGTCTTTTTTCAAGGTCACTTGTAGGTCAAGACGATTTTTCTTAGATTGAACTCTGTGCCCGGATGAATTTTTTTGTACGTTTCAGGCTGTGGATTGTTATTACACCCCCCCCCCCCTTCCATACACCCCCCATCTCGAACCTACCGAATACTTCCAAAAAACTTATCCGGGCAC
>JAAAKG020151878.1:0-31244 GCA_010014905.2 Druon quercuslanigerum
CAAAAATCGGCAATATAGCCCAAAAATAGCCCAAAAAAAGCCCAAAATTCTGATGCAAAGAAATTTGGGAATTTCGAGTGTGGAGGTGCTAGCTTGATGGACCTCTCTAATACTGCTAAGATGTCACTAGTAGTTGTTGCTAAAACATATCTTTCTTCGGCTGGCAAAGGCTAAGGGGCATTGACAGCCCCTTTCATACGAAGTGGTACATTATCAGGAAAAGTGTATTTACGAATTTCTACGATGCTTGACAAGAGGAGACCTGAACCTGGCATGAAGAGATGTCTTGTCAGAAGAAGGAGAACTGGCAGGAGAATTGGATCTGCCATGAGAAAGAGATGTGGCAGACGAATGATTTTCGTCATTAGAATTGGAAGTATTGGAACGATGAACACTAGCAAAAGGGTCGTCATTGGGGAAAGGGTTGACTTGTGTACCCATCTCTGCAACAAGAGACAGATGATTTTTTTTTGGTGCGAAATCGTATTTTGGCTAAGGTGGTCCATAAATACGATTTGCTTAAAAAGAAACTAATTCTGGGTAAAATTTAGCTGAAAATATTTTTTTATAGTTCCTCAATTCCGCCTTCATGCGGCAGCGAAGAGCAGTAGAGTTTCTATCTTTTCGTACATAAATTTCCTATTTTCTAGCTCTACGAAGATATCGGTTTTGTAATTGACACAAGTATATTTTACAGAATTGCAAAGAATTGCATCAGTTATTTTAACGAAAAAGATTTTTCAATTTGAAATAAACATAAGAAACGAATTTGCAACTTAAATGATGAATTCTTGAGACAAAAATTAGATTTAAAAAAAGTAGCTTATTTCGAATAATTAAGATAAATTCATACTAATTCAGTAAAAACTTAATAATTGTTGAAATATAATATTAATTGAAATCGAATTTGGATTATATTGTTCAAATCCTGATAAGCATATGGCTTAAAATTTTTCCTAAAATTGTAGATATATCATATTCATATATTCACCAACAGCATTGAGGAGAACCGCCAATGATAAAAAAGGGTGAAATTCAAACTCATATTTTCGAATTGAAGAAAGAACTGATGAATGTTAAAAAAATAATTATCACAGATCAACGTAAGATAATTTGATAAAGGAGATTCGATGTAAATTATGTCAAATTTATTATTTTGAGATATTCACATTTCATTATAGTAAGATTCAAGGAAAACAATAGAGTAACGTAATTTGTTAATACTGATTTCATAATTTATTTGACCTTGTGTGCTGTATTTAAATTTTTTATTTAGGAGATTAAAATTTATTAATTTAACCTAAATTTCGTGTGATTTTTATATTATATAAAGTCCTAACAGATATCGCTAAATAAAAGAAAATTACTGAAGCAGATTTCGAAATTATAAATATTTCGAGAGTTCTTAATAAATTGAGAAAATTGTGAAATTCTTATAAATATTTTTTATAATACTGAATCATGCTTTTCATTTATTTACCTTAATTTTTAATTCCTTATTTTTCTCCACACTCGTTAAATATACTTTACAAAAATAGAATTTATACACTAAGATTATCCATTTTTACAATGATAATTAAAGTTTTAGTTTATTGTACATATATTATTTTTGTTAATCTTGCGAAGGGTGGCAACTTGACCGGAAACCTATAAAAGGCTGTAAAATGACCGGGAATTTTATTTAAAAACCAAGAATTTACCTAAATTAGGTTGAGAATTAATTCCTACAGCTGAAAATTTTAAGATGGATTTTTGGTTGAAACTTAATCTTTTCTTTATCCAAAATAAAAACTTTTAATAAAAATTTGTCTTTGTTAATTGAAACTTGCAAATCAATTATTTCGTTAAGAATCCACACATTTGGCTCAAAAATATTTATCATGTTAGTTAAAAATTAATAATTCAGGCTAAAAGTTAAACTTCTTTACAAAAAATTAATTTTTTTACGATTCGTCATTTTAATTAAAAATCCATTTTTGTTAAATATTTTTTAAAAAAATGTTTCTTTTTGGGTTAAATTATTGTTTTTTTAAACTAAAAACTCACTATTTATTTCAGTTAAATATTACATAATTTCAGATAAAAATTCATCTGTTTGCGTAAACATTCACTTTTGGACTAGGAATTCAATTATATAATCCTTGGATGGAAATTTATATTTTTTCATACTTTTTTGTAGAAATAAATCTTCTTGGTTAAAAATTCACCTCGCTAGTCAAAAATTCATTGATAGTAGATACAGATTTAAAATTGTAGTTGAATATTCATCTTCATTGTTTAAAAGTCAACTATTCCAGTCAATTATTTACAATTTATTTGAAAATTCGCCACTTTGTATGAAAATCTAAACATTTTTTTAAAGATATTTTTTTGTTATGAAATTTTTTTTTATTCTAAAAAAAAATTTCATAGATCAAGCTGAAGATTCATTTTTAGGTGCACAAAAATTTGTGTAAACTTAAGTTTAAATTATTTATGTTTCAGTTGAAATTTGATCTTTTTAGTGAAAATTAATTTTTTTTTGTTTAAAGTCTAGTTTTTTCATTTAAAGATTCATGGATTTAGTTAAAAATTTACCTTTTGTTTTATAATTAAACTATTGCGGGTCAAGATTCATAATTTTAGTTGAAAATTCATCGGATAGGCTAAAAGTGAAACTATTATGAAAAATTAAATTTTTCTCTCATTTTAAAGATTCATCATTTTAATAAAAAATCCTTTTTTAAACTATTAGCTTCCTGAAAAAAATTTGTGGTTTTCTTTGGATGAAAAGGAATTTTTTGACGAAAATTTAACTGCGGTGTTGAAAATTTGTTTCTTTTTGCAGGTTCAATTATTATTCTTTTTTTAAAACTGTAAAAGTAACTATGATGCCAGTTTAAAAGTACATAATTTCAGATAAAAATTTATCTATTTGCTCATATAATCATTTTTTGACTAAGAATTTAATCATTTAATTTTTGGATGAATAATTGCCTTTTTTTGAAACTTTATCTTTTCTAGTAGAAGTTAATCTTCTTGGTTGAAAATTCACCTCGCTAGTCAAAAATTCAATTATTCTAGTATCAGATTTAAAATTTTAGTTAAAAATTTAACTACTCCAGTCAAAAATTTACAATTTATTTAGAAATTCATCACTTTGTTTGAAAATCTGAACATTTTTTCAAAGATATTATTTTGGTATAAAATTTTTTTTTTATTCTAATAAAATCATTCCATTTATTAAAATGATATATATTTTTCAGGGCAGCTAAGAATATTGATAACATATGGATAAATTATATTATTAGGATTGTCAAAAATTCTCATTTTTCTAAATCTTGTCTACATAAAGAGAAAGCAGTGTGTTTATAACAAAGGACAAGTTGACGTTCACAATTTCATAAAGTAATCTTCCTATTCTTTCAATGGCCGTAAAAATTTTATACCATCACATTGTTCTACTAAAATTGTCTGTTTTTTATTATTTCCATATTTATTACTTTTTGAAATAATTATATAAGTTTTAAATTATTTTTTCTTTATCATAATTTTTTATATATAATTTATATAATTTATATATAATTTTTTCTTTATTCTTTGGCCTAAAAAAATCGTTCTACGCTCGTAACATTTTCTCACGAGATGAGCCATTTTTTATGTGCAGCATTATGAACAATAGCTTCACTGCCTGTTACGGTGCCCCAGAGAAAAATTCTGAAACCCGAGCTAATCCCTTATACCTTTATGTTTTTGTGGTCGATGAAAGGAATCCAGGGTCAGTTTGGCCCCATAAGGTCAGGATCAAGGTAGAGTGAAGGTCAAAATGAATAAAACCATTAAATTGGGATGAACCACTTATTTAAGACGTCTTTGTTGTCGCTAAACTCAAATTCTGGGTTATTTTAACCGCGTCAGGTCAAGATGAAAGTCATCCCAAGGTAAAAATGTAGAAAACTATAGAGTAACACTTTCGGGGTTAAACTGACCCCGGATTCATATTCAGCAATCCCAAACACGTCTAAGTTTTTTCTAATTCATGGTTTTCTTATTATTGACCTTGTGATGAACTTTTAATTTGACCTTCAACTCGACATGATGAAGTAAAAATGACTTCGAATTCGCATTTATCGACCGCAAAAACATCCTAATTTAGTGGTTCTCGCCTAATCAATGGTTATTTTTTATTTTAACCTTTATTTGACCTTTATCCTGACCTTATCAGGTCAAACTGACACCAGATTAGGATTCCGCTACCTTAAAATCATATTATTATGAAGATTTAGCTGGTCATTTTCCTTCCGAATAGTATGTGACCAAAAACAAAGTCTCCGATTTTTAGTTTCAGAAATTTACGTACACTTTTTTAAAAATTATAATTCCTAAATGTCATTGCTTCAATATCTAAAGCATGCTAAAAGAACCCTTAAATTTAATTTGAACACTTTCGCTGAGAAGGTATGTTTCCCACGTATCTCACATGATATTTCAATTAAACTATTTGGGTCGGATATCAATTCAAGATACACATCCTTTTAAGGGTTGTTTTTGTCATCCCTTAACGATTCAATCAAGTAATTGAAAATTTCCCAAAAACCAATATCACTGAAATTTTTTTTGATTATACCATTAATGTCGGATATGACTTTATCGTAAATTTGGAACGTATTTCGTAACATAAGAAGTCGTTATATTTATTTTCAGGGTTAGTTTGCAATCATTAGACAACAATGTATACTTTTTTATGATTTCCTTGTTATTTTTCCAAATTATTAATTAAAATAATATTGCCAATCAACAAATACCTGTGGGTACATCACTAACAGAAAAGAGTTTATTTGAAAAGCAAATAGTGTAAGGTGAAATGGATCAGGTTGCTAAATAATTCTAGAAATTTCACTTTAAACCAGGAAGTTGTACAAATATTTTGTTAGTTGAGGCTGCGAAATATGATAAACATATGCGTAACGTAATATACATATACCATAAATATATTCATGTATTTCTGTTATCAAACTTACCGATTTAAAAGCTTGTAGAGATAAGGTTAAACTAATAATGATATCCTTTCATGAAATTTTTTTTTTAATTTTAAAGAAGGTTGAGTGACAGAGTCGATGGGGGTCATCCATATTTGACTTGGACGTTTTTTTTAGAGAACAAGCGCTCAAAAAAGAAAATTTAGCTAATAAGAACCGCAGAATATATATCAAAGGATCTAGAAAGAAACTTATTTTCTTCCTAAAACAGTGTCATCTTCTGTTACATATTATAATAAAAAATGCAGATGAAAGTCTGTTCTCTCTTTCTCGCTTTCGCTGCGCTGCTCAATTCTATTGGTAAGCATATAACTATTTAATATCATATTCATCTCACACAAATAAATTTGAACCAAAAAAATACTTATATATAATATAATATTTTATAGAATTTATTTCTTCTCGCTCTGTTTCTTTATGTCACTTAGCGAGTGTAAATACAAAATTTTATTGTACTAAACCCGCATGGTGGAAACAGCAAAATCAAAATAAAATCCAAAATCAACTTTATTCGGGCCCATTATTTCCATCTTGATTTCTTCAAATTTGCACAAACACTTCAACCGCTAAAAACTACTTTATGTGGGGAACACACCATGGCTGGGCCAGCGAAACGTCTCGCTGACCCCACCACAGTGTTTGCCCAATTATCATGAGCTTTAGGGGTAGAATTTTGTTGCTCAAATTCGTCGAAATTATGACGAAAATAATGCGCCCATGTAAAATTGATTTTGGATAATGTTGGGACCAGCGAATTATTTTTCTATTCCTACCAGTGTTTTTTTCATTCTATAAATCAGGTACTTCCATTAATGCACGAATTATAATTTGGGTTGTAAAAAATTAAACAAATTATGTATTGAATATTTGGCTTAAAAATAGTTAAATTTACTTAGATGTAGGGGCCAGCGGAATGGTCCTATGCCAAATCTCATCCAAAACTGATCAGTATTTGAAAATTTATGATGCTACATATAGACAGGCCAAACCGCAAAATAAAATTTTGCATTACCAAATACGTTTTGAACATGATCAGAATGTAAAAAATTCTTCCTTTTTTATTTTTCACTTTTTCCTTGCAGGGCTAATAATTTCAATAACTACGACTTTAGAGAACTTGTTTCTTGGATACAACTCTATCTTGCCTTCTATCCGAGAATTTCCACGCCAACGTCTTCGTGTGTTACGTTCAGGGTATATAAGGCTACGTCGTCTACAGTTAGAGTCAGATTTGATAAGGCAACGTCAAATACACGTAGAAGTCGAGTTTCCGCACCGTGAACCTCGCAATGACAATAGGCGCCATCCTTGGGACTTTCTTCAGTACAATTTCGTGGCAAGGCATCATGTCATCGTTGGAGTGAAGAATGGAATTCACATTGAAGATCCATGCTCTATCTTCAGGGAACATGATCAATTTATCGTATATGACACAAATAAAATCCGATGGGTTACTCTACATCCGGATGAATATCGGAAATTGGGTCCAAATCGTCTTTTTCCACTTATTCAAGCGCGCGACGTTGCTGCTCATACATATCCGCTAAGTTCGTACCAACCAAGAATTAAGCTAGCGCACGATGCAGCATGCGAACAGGCAAACTATGAAACAGACCGTGTAGAGCGCCGTGAAGTAGAAAAAATAAACAATGGTACCACAACGATTGAACTTAGCATTGACGTAGTTAAGGCAGAATACATTCATGTGTATACTGATGTGTTTCAACATCATTTGCTGCAACAAAGTACAAGGAACTACAACTGGAATCGTCCGTAAACGACGGTGTGAACCAAAAGGAGGTGCGCAAAGAAGTGCGGCTGGAAACATGGCTGCTGGGCAAATTTACATTCAAGCGATTTTTAAAAACATATAATTTTACAAACAAATCATCAATAATCATAAATAATCATTTGTTTTTAAAACAGAAAATATTATGACTTTGCAGCGAATAATAGGAACTTATAATAGGAAGTTATTGTGATTATATAAAGCAAGCAATAAGATACATCAGGTAACGCAATTTCATTTCTCGAACGCTCTAGCCGGAATACATGTTTAAAATATTAATGCAGGAATTTTACCAGGCAACAATTGTAATGAATAAATCTGTGGTAATCACATGCAATAAACATATACAGCAAAAATAAATAATTTCGCAATTTTGCTTCATACGATACAAGAAATTTCTGACTAGAATAATAAACAAGAGTAATCTTGTTGACCCAATACACAATCTCAAAGTAAATATGTTTAAAAATGATAAGCAGTTTCTTACAAAAATATCATGTTTAACGTAATTTTTTTGTGTTGCGACCTAGGTTTCCAATAAAAGAAATAAAAAGAGTTTGATTCAGGATTGCAACAATCTTAAGCGTTTCATACACAATTTTATTTGACTTTAGAAACAGAATTATAATGGACAAAAGGTAAAATCGATTATTTTTTAAATAAAACTAAATAAACAGATATTATATCTAGCAAAAAGTACTGTGCTGATGCTTCCAGTGTTGGCGCAGTACTAAATAAGGCAGTAGACAATTTTCTACTTCAGTGTTGTCCATTGCTTTCCAAATTCTAATTCAGGTTTCTTTTAAATTTGAACTTTAACGACATTTTTACATTAATAAAAGATGGTTCAAACTGCTTCTTAAGCCAAAAGGATAAAACTTTAATCATAAAATTTACTTACATAATTTTTAAAATTACTGGTAAAGATTGTGGCGAGAATTACCTTAGACAGTCTAAGGGTATAATGCAACAGACATATAATAATAAACGTCTTACATCGTTAAAGATAATAATAGTATTCACAACTTATTAAGCCTAATACACATGTATGTCTACATTTATGCATTTGATACATTTAATTGTGGCCCTTTTATTCTATTTCGCGTATTATTAATATGTTTCACTTTATATCTTTCAACAGATTAATCTGTTTGCTTTAAACGTTTTTTTAGATTAGGTGTCTTATTTCTTGGCTGTAAAGAAAAGGATTCAGAACTAAAAAGAAGTATCAAGAATATAAAAGGGTCGTTAAAACTTTAATAATTTTGATTGAACTCTAGATTGGTTATTAATTATTTACGAAAACCTGATCACATTACACAGCAATGCAATAAAGTGATGAGGACAATACAAATAAAAATGCAAAGATATTTTAAACCATAGGATCAATTTGGGGATAATTTACCCAAGGAGTTAAATAATAAAGAAAGAAATTATTACAATAATAAGATATCAAAAAATAAACTTATATAAATCATTATTAAAAAAGAGATCCTATCTTAAATCATCTTGGGTCAGTATTGGGATCTTAGGATGGCTGTATTCCGGTGCTGACCTGGAAGACCAGAAGCAAAAACAAAAACAACAGAGAAAGCCAAAAAAAGTCTGTTCAAAACATAGAAATTTCATTTTTAAAAATTCCCTGTCGTAGTCCTGCTAAAAGCCTATCCTTAATCAATAACTAATTTGTTTTAAAAATTCAAAATAAATTGATTCAACTGTATTCAATTTTTACATTTTGTCAATAGTTTTTCTCGTTTATGAAACTAACAATAATTTGCGATCAGATGTAAACATTGTTTTAACAATTATCAATAATTAAAAAGTACATTATATTCCATAATTGTAAATTAAAAATGATCCGTACAAGTAAGACGACACGACATTGTTCAAATTTTAACTAAAATGCCTAATCTTTCTATGAAGTGGTTAAATCTTCTGTTCAAAAACTACATTTTTACGTTAAAAGCCAAATTTTTAACAGAGACGTGAAATCATCAACTTAAATAGAAGATTTTCTAACAAAATTGCTTAAATATTCTGATTATATCCGATTTCACGCGCACGAAAAAAATGCGAAATACTCTGATCAGCCAGGGTAATTTCAGGATCCAGAAGGTTATCAAATGGGCGAATTGGAGAGTAAGAACAAAAAAATAACAAGACTGGATCTTTTCTGGTGATAATAAAAGGAAGGAAGGATGAATTCAAAAAATAACAGGGTAGCGAGCTCGATTTATTCATACTGTCCTTGAATGTAAACCCAGCACCCCGTCTTCATAGTGGCCTTACCGGCAACGGTAACGCCGGAAAAAGGAGGAGAAAGAAAGCTGAAACCGAGACCTGGACAATTGTTGCTCTAATTGTTTTTCCCTGCTTACCGATTTTCACGTTAAGTCTTCAGTTTTCTTTTTTTTCACGATGCTTTTACAAATAATTGTTCTCGAGAGTTCTACGGAAAGGAGCGTGGACATTTACGATTATTCACCACCCCTTCCGGAAGTCCCTAGACATTTTATTTCATACTACGGGTAAGGGTTACTTGTTTGCTATGAAGTGAAGGAAAACTACGCTTAACACGTATTTACGATTAGAGAAATCTAATAGGTAATAGGAAATAAAATTCAACTTAAAATAATTGAAATATTGATAATAATTATTCTGCATGTGAAAATAAACCTTTACATCTTTTTGACTCTGAAGTATTTTATAAGTGGAGATGACGTGGTTTCAATGTCATTTCGACATCCATTTTCATATCTTGCAAATTCGGAAAATTTTTACAGGATTCACTCAATTTTTAATGAATAAAGTAATTTTCAATTATAATAATTGTGATTAAAATCGACGATTGCATAATGGCTAAGACGTCGTTTCGACGTCGGTTCAAAGATCCATTCTTGACTGGTATCGGATAGCTTAGGTATCCTTGATAGTAAGTCTGATGTTCTTATAATAGTCAAACTGGCAATTAAATAAGAGTCTTTCCGACGATGTCAAAAAATTTTTAAAGAAAAGTTTGACTATTTAGAAGGATTGACCGACTTTTTGAAGTTTGAACCTCTAACTTTGACCATCCATTTCTTTCTGTGAAAGTAATTGTAAAGTTCTGATACGTGATGTAATGCGATAGCAGATATAGATAATCAAATTAATTTAATTAGATACAAATAAGTAATTATAAATGGAAACAAAGTATGTCAAGATTGAGGATCATGAGCGTTAGGAGCATGAGCACGAGGATCGCGAAGACGAATATTGGGTACACTGATAATAATATAGAATTCAAACGTGGAAACCACGCTTCAGATACGAGGCGTTGTTTATACAATCAAGCTTCAAGTTTCATCCAAATCGGCTACTGACTCTTCCATTCTTATACTTATTAAATGATTAATTTTCCACAAAAAGAGGAATTTTTAATAAAATGCATGAACATACAAACGAATTTTTGAATTTGCAATAAGACATGATTATTCTTCATTTAAAAATGTCAATTGCTAACGAAAAATTATATAGTTATATTTTCAGTAGAAAAATGTAATTCTTCAACAAAAGCAAACCATTTTTAAAAATAAAGTAATCAAAAGCAAATGACAAAATTGCTTTTATTATTTATATTTAACTTGCACAAGTAGCGCAATTTAAAACCATTATTAAGTAAAAAAATTTATAAAATCAATTTTTAGCACGCATAAACAAAAATAAATCTTGTTTTAAGATCTAAAAATACTACACCTTTACCTTTTGTGACTTTCTCTGTAGAATCAACGTTTTTAGAGAAAAATTAAAAACGGGAAATAAAATGATGAGAGGATGCGAATCTGATTTAAATTAATAAACAAACGTTAATAAACGCCGTGACGATCTCCATCGGATGAATTTCCAAATACTGCTCCGCTGCAATTTCTGCTAGTATCCTTACTGACGTTGATCTTATCACCGGTGAAAAAGTGTCGTGAAAATCTTCTCCTGGCTTTTGCGAACATCCCCTCGCAACTAGTCGCACTTTCCGCTTTTGATTGCAGCTGTCTGATTTTGTGCAGAAAACGTATCTGCTGCCAATTACTTTGCGATTCTCAGGTCGCTTTATAATTTCCCATGTTTTATTCTTGTTTTGTGCAAGTATTTCATCTTCCAAAGCTTCTTTCCAGAGCTCTGCATCTTTTGCCTGTTTCGCCTGTTCCCACGTGGTGGGGTATTCTGTCACCGTTAAGTTTGCTACGTCGAAAAAAAACTCTCCATCTGAATCCGTATTTTCATCTTCAGTTGACGTTTCGGTTTCACCGCTAGCGTTACATGATTCTTGGGTATGTAACTTACGTGGTCTCCCCACCGAACCTGTACGAATCAACCTCGGCCTTTCTCGGCCCCGCTTGGCTGGCCGAACTATATCTCCACACGACTGAGTAGTTTCTGTCTTTCTCTGTCGTCTTAGTACTGCTCTGTCCTCCTGCTCGTCTTCCTTCGGTTCTTCGAGAGGGGTCTCTGTCGCTTCCACTGTAACATTTTCTCCCTCGCTCTCGACTAGTATTTCTCGATACTGTTTTTCAAAACCGATAGCGCTTACGAATTTGACCTCTCTTGAAATCGCTATTGACTTTGATTGTGGTATATAAATCCGGTACGCCTTCGACTCTCTGGCGTAACCAACAAATATTCCTGGCACTGATCTTGGCCCGAGTTTCCCTCGGCCTTGCGTTTTATCCAAAACAAACGCCTTAGTGCCAAAAGCTTGAAAATATGCAACTGTGGGGGTTTTGCTCTTCCACACCTTGAATGGTATCTCGCCTTTCTATGAACTTGTTGGACATCGTTTCCGGATATAATTTGCATTGTTTAGTGCTTCAGCCCAAAGGTGAGGGGGCGCACCGGCTTGACTCATCATGCATCGCGTCATCTCCACCAACGTTCAGTTTTTTCGTTCAGCGATGCCGTTTTGCTGTGGCGTATGAGGTGTTGTGAGTCTCCTTTGTATCCCTTGCTCTTGCAGAAACGCATCGAACTCCTTTTTACAGTACTCCTTGACATTGTCTGACTGCAGTACCTTTATCCTTTTTCCCGTTTTTTTTAGCCTCCTGCTTAAAATTTTTGAATACCTCGAAAACGTCGGACTTATTTTTGATGAAGTAAACCTTACACCACCTAGATTTGTCGTCAATGAACGTGACAAAAAATTTTTTACCTGAAGTTGATGCATGTCTCATTGGACCGCATACGTCCGTGTGCACTATCTCCAATACATCCCTTGTTCTATCTTTGTCACTCTCGGGAAATGGCAATCGCGTTTGCTTCTACTGATTACAGACCTCACACTTGATAGTTTTTCACTTTTTTGAATGTCTAAGCCGTACACCAGACCTTTTTTGGCCATCATCTTTAGATCGCGCTCGTTGAGATGCCCCATTTTTTCATGCTATCTGTCTATGTTTTTTTTTTATAATTCACTGTAGCACTGTTAATACAGCCCTTTATTTTATCCACAAAATATAAATTACCTCGACGACTTGCGCGCAACACCACATTATTGTCACTGTCAATCACCACCGCTTCAGTTTTCCGGAATGTTACCGTATGACCATAATCAGTTGCCCTTGCAACAGAAAGGAGACTTGTCCTTAAATCTGGCACGTAAGCGACACTTTTAATGTTTATTCTTTTTTCTCCCTTGCCTGTGTCCACTAAAATCGGAATATTTCCCTTTCCCAAAATTCGCGTACTGTCGTTCTTAGCTAAATTCACTTTAGCGTTCACCTGCGCAAATTTTTCGAAGACTTTTCTTTCATTGCACAAATGATTAGTGGCACCACTGTCTAAGCACCAAATTAATTCGTTTCCGCTGGCGAACATAACCTCTGTGGTGGTACTTAACAACGTGGATTGCTTTTCACTGTTGCTATCATCCGTATTTTTCGCACTTTGCACTTTCTTGTTTTGATCAAAAAACTTCGCGAAGTGCCCTTTTCTGTGACACCGAAAACACTTAATTTCATTTTTTGATTTTTCACTGCGTGCATCCCCGGTCTTCGGCTTTCCGCTATGTTGTCGATGTTGCTTCTTATTTCCGTACCTCGCGTACGGGGCACCTTGGCCATCTCCTGCCTGCGTGACGTGTCCCTCACTGTACTCAAGAATTTTGATCTTGAGTTGCTCCAGCGACGGAAGTTCAGTTTGAGTCTCTGTTGAGGTTTTGAAAACTTAATATACATCTGACAGGCTATTGAGCAACAAAATTACCAAAATTTCATTGGCAATTTCTAATTTTACCTCTCTGATTCTCTTTAATGCCTCGTAAAATTCTGTAATATGCTTCCTTACATCTTCTCCCTCTTTCATCCGTGCAAGAGTTAACCTCTTTAGTAGTAATGCTTTCCGCGCCGGACCACCCGATTCGTACGTCTCCTTGATCTTATCCCAAATTTCCTTGGACGTTTCCAGATCATCGTACGATGCGGCCTCGTCTATACCGATGGATATCAGTAGGTGTGATATCGCTTTCCGGTCATTTTTGGCCCATGTCGCAATTGCATCAGCTCCATTCGCCGGTTTTAGTACTTCTCCAATTACGTGGCTCCATAACTCATTTCTCATAAGTAGTCCTTTGACCTGGGCCAAAGGACTACTATTGGCTATTGTACTTTTATACGAAAGTGATACCCCACGCCTAATATGGCTGCTTACACGACCTGACGCGCCAAACAGAAATCTCGAACTTTCTTCTATCCTTTGTCTCGATCCAGATCACTCACGCGTTTTTCGCAACACCTGGACCCACAACCTGATGAGAGGATGCGAATCTAATTTAAATTAATAAACAAACGTTCGATAAAAAGTATGTGTATTTGAAATACCAAAATAAAAGTGCGATACATTAATGCGATAAGCGAGGAAGTGTTTAGTCATTTGCACGCTGAACGAGACTGAGACTCCTGACCGACTCAGAGCGCTATGAGAACCTGACACTCACTATAGCAAAACTGACCATTTATAGTTTCATGCTAACATACTTCGTGTCTCCTCAACATAAAACAATAAATTAAAATTTAAAATCAGCGTGCTTAAAATTTATTAATTGTGCAGAAGAGATCCAACGTACAAATCATTACATCTATACAAATGTTGGATAGTACTTTTGACAAAACTATTAGAACGGGTTTTTTTACTGAAAAAAAATGTTTGTTTTATGATTAGGCATCATATTGTTCCTCCGAACCGACTTGCAAATATGCCTTATTACGTGTTCCAACTGGGTAAAGTAATCGAAGGAATGCCCCGTCTTGATAATTTATATACAGGAAGTGATTAATGCCATGAATTAGTTATAGCTTTGTTTCGAAGATGTCACCCTTTTTGTACTTTAGCATCTTAATCCTAAATATAAAAATAAATACATACTTATTTGAAACACTGTTAAGTGGCTGAAAACCCTATGTGATAAAGCAAACTGAAAGTTATAACATTATACGAAAGGTACGTTCTCACCAAAAACTACGTTAAAATTGTGGAAAATTGCAGCTTTTTATGTTTAAAATTTCAGGTCACAAGTCTGGAACAAACATAATTTTGATAAGACTAGAAATTCAGGGAATTAATAAAAAACAGTTTAATGTAATAATTACAAAGTTTGAAAGAACATCCGCAAGGATATCCTGAAAACCTATTACTATTACTCTAAAACTAGACGGCTTGCAGTGCGCTTATAGAAAAAACAAAAGAAAAAAAGAATGCTGGGCTGGCGGTAGTCAATATGGTTATGAGGGCCACACGGTGAGTACAATCCTCCCCTCAAGCAGGGGAGGATTTGAGGTTTGCGCAAAAAGCAAAGCATTAGACAAATAACAATAATGTTAATGGACATTATGTAAACTATGTTGAACCTTTTATTATAGAAGTACAACGTTTACTTTTTATTTTTTTAAAGTAACCTTGGAGTTTTATGTAATCCAATTGCAATTATTCGTGTCGCAACAAACCCGAGAGGCGATTGACGCATTTACCGTCGAACTGGAAATCAAAATCAGTAAAGGCAAAGGAATAAACTTTTTTCAGAAATATTAAAAATTTTAAATGTATCTAAATTGTTCAAGATTCAGGAAAATAAAAGAGTGAGCAATGAATCAATAATCCTTTTTTCAGAGGCCTACGTGACCCATTCTGTGTAGAACAATAATTTTTAATCATTAAAGATTTAATTTCTGATGTTATTGTTTCAAACCTGCAAATGTAATAATTAAAGATAAATAAAAATATTATACAGTCTGAGAAAAAACATATGTATGTAAAGCTTACCGCTTCATAAGTTATGCATACATCGTCATCTGTTTGAATAAAGTGGCCCAAACTTCGCTCATTAAAGCTGTTAACAGACTAAGACCTTGGACCTTGGACTTACAAGCAAAAAGTTAGAGGCTAAGTAACAAGAGGGGATCAGTGATTTGTAGTAATTCCGTATGAACAGGGCAACACTTTGTTAGAGGCTATATTGAATTTACGGTATTACCAAGACTTTATCTGAAGAAAATATGAAAGGAGCACCATTAAAGTATCAGGCATCATCCTATTGTGATTTTCTCAGCGTAGATACGATTTGGCTCGTGGAGCCATCTCCATGTGGAGAGTGGAGAAACTAGTAAACCACCCTCAAGCCAATTTCGCCTACTTAGATGTTAAGCTACTTTAAGTAATTTAGATAGACGTCGGGGTCGACGTCTACTGGAAAGGTACCACTAAAGGACCAGGATGGCACGACAAAGCGACGATGAATTGGAACCCTAGAATCCACAGCACGATGACCGACATTGTGAACTGTTTGACAGTTCATAAACATCGAGTAGATATCACCGTGAAGTAGTCGCTCGCAAGAAACCATAGGTAGAAGGCCCGGATACTGGCGTGGCTGCACAACAAGTCCCCTTCACTGCCTAATGGCAGAACCAGCCGGGCACAAGCAAAGCCGATAACCATACTCTGCTACTCCAAGGAGTCGACCGAAAACATAGGCCAGGCACGGGTAGCACGATGCGTCAGTTCGACAATAGCAGCCATTGTTGGATGTAGGACGGAACCAATCGGCAGGACGGACTCCACCCCGGCAGCGCACATTGGCGGAGGGCTCCCACTGGACCTCGACCGTTGGTACAATCCAATCAATGGAGTCCTTACAGAAAATTCGTAAGGCTGGCGGAAAACAGCTCCATTACGATGAAAGGAAGGAAGAAGGCAGAGTTGACTCAAAGACCACGGATATACGGTTGGACCCAAAAGATTAAGAAGCGACAACGAAATAAGGAACACGAAATTATGAACTTACTGGAAGGTGTCCCGGCGTCCGATCCGCGCGTGTAAATTCGAAATTTTGACAAGAGTAATTTTCGAAGCATCAGTGAGTGGACTGGCAGAGACCCATTCACGGCTCATGGTTTGGAAAAACGTGCGGCTCAAGAACCAACTACAGTAAGTTGCGACGAACGTATTCCTGTAACAGATCAAGCGTGACGAGAATTTAAAATTTGCTAGAGGACGCAACAGCATGGCGCGAGCGTCTACGACTACCATCTTGTACAACGCGCGGATTCCTCACGTGAGTTCCCTTCGTATCAGCTTGCGATTCAATTTCAGATAAGTATATAAAAATATTATGACTCTCGAGGTTTTAAATGCATAGTTTGTGAAATTTTAGTACATAGGTTCTTTTATTTTCCATTTTTATTAAATAAAGTGGGTTAAAATTTACTTTTGTGAAATTTGTGTAGTTTAGTGTTTTTGCTCTCACTTATGTGCGTTTTCATCCCCCTTCTCGTACTTGATTGGGATTTTTCCATCCTCTATCGATGGACATATCTGTCGAGGCTCGGGTAGGGAAAATCCTACCTGACGCCTGTGATTAAATTAAACGAGAATCGGGGGTTATGGCTTGGTTTCCCACATCGACCACCCCCGGTTACGACGTGGTTAGCTGTGAAGCACACGGAAAACACGAAACAGATTTATGAGTAGAAAAAAGATCATGGAACCCTTTTGTTTAAAGTTTCCAATGCCTTCCAACTCCCGTTTTAATGTGTAATGCGCACATGTGTGCTATATTTTGTGAAAATGGGCAACAATTTTTAAGAGAATCCTTAATGCAATTAAAAGTACCAAAGGATATTCAAGCATCTTAGCCAGGTTAATGATCCACACTCGAAAAAACACGAGATAAGATTAAGGAAGCTAGACTAATCAGATGCAGCAAAAGATAATGACCAAAGATATAATTAGGCCCACCAATTTTCAAATAAAAAAAAATTCTTTAGCTATAATCCTCCTTTTTCTTCTCTTTATTGTGTAAATACTCAATTTTTTCAATAATTTTTTCTATTTTAAATTAGTTATTATAAAACAAATAAACAAACAATATTGCATGCCGTATAAGATAACCATTAATACGTTTATAGGTTATGTTTTTAATTACGTGATTGTTTACTGAAATCATTTGTTTATCAAATATTATGTTCAGAATATTGCTTAATAATATTTTTTAGCACAAACTCGTGAAAAATATTCAATAAAACTGCTCCATGGACGAAAAATGTGCCCATGTTCCAAGAGACGTGCTACTCGTTAGGAGCTGTTCGCGAACTTAGAACGCACGAATAAATTGCGGCCTGAAATGTTATCTATAAAGTTTGAATTATTGATATTACAAAAAAACGCATTTAATAATAATCAGCTTTGTTACCGTCTAGCTGTGTCCTCTATGGACGAGGAGGGCAGTTTTCTGGCAATAGAGAGAAAAGAGGGATCTTATTCGACAGATACACAAAGAAAATTAATTGATTTTGATTACAGGTCATACAAGAAACTTCTAGAAAAATGCAGCAAGAAGGATAAATTCTCTGCTCTGCGTGGTCCCTGTGACTACCAACCGAGACAGAAAAGATTGAAGTCTCTGGAAATAGCTATGTGAACGAAAGAAGAGGCGAAGGTGGTCGAAATCAGTGAGAGCTGAAGCCTTCAAGAAGTAGCAATATGTGGTGGAAGAATGAAGGAGCTCTCCGTGCAGCAGGGAATATTTTACCGATAGGCTAACTTATCTACCTGAGTCCCAAAACGGTTGCTATGATTGTAAAATCAACTTATAACAACTTATAGGGACTAAAGGGGTAGTATAAGATTGGATAGTATTTTCCCAGTAGATGCTTTCTGGTCATCGGAGCGCGCGTAAGTATTGTCGTTGCGCGGAGGCCAGACGGTGTGTAGTGGTCATGTAATGGGCGACGGTAGTGCAGTGGTTGTGCTTTGCTCGACGGGGTATTGTGATAACGCGATGTCCTAGTGTTCTTGTGTCAATCTGACATTGTGATTGGATACGAGCTTGAAGGGCGATGGTGAGAGGATTCCGACCTCCAAGGACTACGCTGTTCAGGTTACGAGGTCAATGACAAAATAACTTTATAGATGGGACGAGAGAAGCTCGGAGATCACCTATATGATGCAAGGAGAGGTGAAGGAGTTCGAGATCTGCGAATACAAAGTGTGATCCTAGAATATACGAAAAGACGTATGTAGTGGGTCAAAGGAGTGTTATGCTCACCAAATATCTAAGCACTTGTTAAATTCTTTGGAGAAAAGGGCAGTGCAATACCCTCGTAAACCTAAAAGTGCTCTAATGATTTGATCACCCCGCCTATCATTCGATTTACGAGATTGGAACCGTCCCGGTTGGTAACCAGCTTTGTTTCTTTATATTAGTCCATCAACCTTGTCACTTTTCGCTGGTTAGTGATACTGTTGATAGAAATTTAAGCAAGCCTGTAGATACATCCTAGGACATTTTTTTTAATGCTGTCAAATGCCAAAAAGTGATTTTTTTGTTTTCAATTAAAAACAAAAATGTTTTTAAATGCCGATGGAATTTTAATATAAGTTTGTGGATAATTCTTTTTCTTATCTTATTATTTCTAGTGATGTTCGAACAAGGGGACATAATCAAGACCGTGTTTTATAATCCGGTCCGTTACCTTATCATGAAATGTAAATATCTAACAGTAATAATAAAATTGACACATATATTCTATGACATAATGAGTTTAGGATATATTGTACTTAGAACATCTTTATCGTTCTCCAATCTGTGATAATTCATATTTTAACATTCACCAGTTGTTCCTCTTATTCGAAAAAATGATAATTGACTACAGCCTCATCTTCTCATGGACAGTTATCTATAATTCTATTGGTGAATGTAATAATATTCTATATTGATAATGTTAAGTATATTTTTTGGGTTATAAAATTAATTACAATTAATTAAAATTAAATTTTCATCACTAATAAAATTGCGCAACGAACATGATTAATGCTGAGGCGTGGGTAGAGTACATAGTAGACTTTTCAGCCAAAAAGCATGATCTTTTGACAAAAATAATTAGGTTTTCAACTAAATAGATAAATTTCTAAGGTAAAAAATTAATATTAAAAATAAAATGCAATATTAAAAATTTCAGTTTGAAAGATTAATTATTAAGAAAGGAAAAATAAGTTTAAGTGGGCTACATGAGCCTAAAAAGAGATTTCGTGGCACGTAAAGTCTCCTCTTCTAAACTATCCATTTAGATCTTATCTGAACCTTTCCGATCCGGTATTATGGGATCATATCTGAACTGGTTTAACCGGACTTGATTATCGTAATCTGCCTCCATTTATGCTCTTTGATCCTATCCTTATATTTGAAATAACCAATCATCAGTAGAATTAGTCAATTATTAAATTTGAAAAATAAACTTCCTCTCTGCATGTTCGAGAAATGTAAATGGAGAGAATTAAAACTTTTCTAAATTTAATTATGAAATCTTTTATTCAAAATTAGATCTAACATATTGCCCGCTATTGCCAAAAGGTTTTTTAATTGACTTTAGATATCTTGGTAATTTTTTAATGCTTAGGCTTAAAAAAGCTAAGACCGCAAGATTTCATTAAAAGGGAAGATATCTGAAGCGGAAAGCAGTATACTCTTACAATCCGATCCGAAGAGGGCTCTGTTCAAACCTCCGTTTTTTTTCTTGCTTATGTAAAACTTTACTTTACTGCGAGTTATATTCCTTTCTAAAATACTCTTAATCCTTCGGAAAGTTGGAATAACTAACTGCCACCTTATTAGAATTTTGAAATATTGTTGCCGAGAATCTTAAAATCTTTTGGGACGACCAGAATAAACTTGTTTAATCTGGCTAAGAAAGCATTTAAGCTTTAAAGCGAGCTATAGGAACTTTTCTAATTTTTAAACCTTTAGAAATTCCCTTTTAATAACTATTATTTAATAAAGAGTGCGGAGAGGCGAAATTCTCTACACTGTTTATATACTGTTTCACGAAACTGTGTGCGCATTTGTCTGGACCTCATCCTAATCCCTGCCAAACAGGTAGGCGAGCACCTATAGTTTGAGAGCGATTTGCCATTGTGCCTCAATTAGTAATATTTAGATTTCTTTAGAAGATGATCATCGCCTTTTATAAATGTAGGCACACTGTCAAAACGCGTCTTTACCATACAGATACCTGAATATACAATATGTACACTGAACTTTAAAATTGATAGCCTTGAACAAAAGGATAGAAAAAGAGTTTAAGTCTGTAAAGGAAAGACTCGATTGAAGAAAAACTGATTTAAAAAACAGACAATACATTATTCAGAAAAGTTAATTAGAAGAAAAATCGACACTGAATATAATATATTTCTAACAGATTCATTATAATCCTTTTACACAATTTTTTGCTTAGTAAGTCAATTTCTGTAAACAGTAAACAGTTCAAGGATAACTTTAACAAAACGTTTATAAACCAACCTAATCTCTATATGGTTGTTCACATTAAAAAGAAACTTAATCATCTACTTCTTTTTGCAGAGTTGTGTTTACAGTTTGAATGCTTACCTAACGGCGAACCGCTTCCTGGCTTTTCTCGTTCCGGCACTTCTTATTCTATTCATAGACTTCTTCCTCCTGGCAAATCTCTTCCATCTGGCCGACCTAATTCTCCTAGTAGATTTCCTTCTTCGGTTGAGCCATCTCTTCGTGCAAGGTCTAGGTCCCCTTCACTTGTGGACTCACGTATTCGTTTACGTTCAAGGTCCCGTCCTGCTGCACAGACACCTCTTCGTTTAAGTTTCAGATGTCCTTCTGCGGCGCAGCCATCTCTTCGTGCTAGGTCCGGGTCTCCTCCTACCTGGCATCCTACAACTCTGGTATGTGGATATTCACCTGACCAAATTAGATTTGTTCGAATGATCCCGCATACGAATCCACTACAGAAATTCGAAATACGCAAATACACTTTTTCTCTTGATAAACCACTGCAATTGAAAAGAGCACAAAGTGAATCCGCGCACATGCCAACCGAAGAACGCAATGTTTTATCAACATCCACTGGAGACATCCTTGCAATATTTGAGCGTAATAATACAATTCTTCGAGGAATATATACAAGAGATAATAGGAAAGCAAAACGGGCAAAGATAAACATGGATAGTGGAGCCGTTTTTGCAATGAAACGAGATGAAATTAATGAAGTTCCTTTAGGTTCGCGTAATCCAATTTCAAAAAATTTTGAATTTGTACGTTTAAGAAACGTGTGAACAGCCATTTATAATATTTGTGTCTGTAGTTCTTACTTCGTGCAAATTACTATACTTGAAAACAGCTTTCTGAATAAGAAAAAAGTATAAGAAACGGGCAGTGTTCTTTTTTGTTGCGTTCTTTCTCGCCTTCCTTTAGAATAAGCTTCCGAACCTTTTCACTGACACTGCTGTTTCCTACTATAATTTATTAAGAAACTTTTACAGTAAATTTGTGATTTTTATTATATTTCCTATTATTGTGTTGATAAAAATCAATTCTCTAAACTTCAATATCGTTAAAAACTTTCATCTTAAGCCATACAAATTTTTCTCACACATTGATTTAAATCTCATCTACGTGAAATAGTTTGAACTTTAAGTTAAACATGGATTTATTAAACCAGTTATTTATCTTTAATTGTTTCTCTTACGTCAAATTTAAATAAATAATTTTCTAGCCGATATTAGATGCCCAGTTTTTTCCAAAATTATTCAAGCCGGGACAGACAGAGGTCGCCTCCCTTTTTCAACTATCCCAATTAGGTTTATAAGACTTTCGGTAAAAATCTGGACTCATGGCCTCATCCAAATCTAAAAAAAACTTTTTTTTTTTAATTCGCAATAAAACCTTATATGTAATATTTAATGTCAATAAAATGTTAATTTTTCATCGTTAGTAAGGATTTAATCTTTTGTCAATGCCCTAGTCTTTATTTTCAGAAACACATCTAAGAATAAGTTAACTAAAGTTCAAGGATTTGCAGTTACAATAGGGGTAGCATATATTTTCTGTAAAGCTTACCAAATTTTTTGTACAGATTACAGAATTTTGATTAATTTTACGAATGACGGGTACTTTTTGTGAACTTTAACAAAATTAAATTAAGCGTTTTCGGCTTTTCGGTTTCTATAAAATATACGAAAAGCGTTTTTTGTGTTTTAATTTAGGCGTTGATTATAAAGAAGAAAACAGTTTGTCTAGGAGTAACAGGAACAAACCAACTCAAAACTTATTTGTATTGAAAACTACTTAATCTTTTGAGGGTGTACGTGTACGATACCTATGATCTTTTTTGTATCAAATTTCATTAAAATGTGTTTTAAAACCATTTATTTGAATAAATGACCGACTACTAAAAAGCACTATAATTGAAAAAATTTTATTTTATTATTTGCGTTTATTCACTAAAAAGAGAATCAACTATTATATAAATGATAGAATAATTATACAGGTTAAATACAACAATTGATATATTTTTTTAAACTTTCACCATTTTATTTGAATTATTACAGTATTATCAAAGTTATTTTACACTTATAAACGCAGATAGCGTTTTAAAATAGGTCTGAGATACAAATTTCATAAACTTTGACCGCAACATTGTTTTTATTAAAAGGCATGCAAAAATCGTAAGTTTAGCTTTTTAAAATTTATGCATTCTACATTAGCGAGAGCGTCTCATTTTATTTCAAAATTAGCCGATCCTCAGGCAATAAAACAAATATTATTTTTTAGATGATGATAATTCTATGCCAGGAAAAATTAAATGTGGTAAGAAATGGTGAGTCATTTAAATTTATTGTCGGTGACAAATAACGCTCAGGTTATAAAGAAAATTTTAGTTAAACACGAAACTGATAAACTGGTAAATGCTTTGCGGGTTTGCAAATTTTTTTACTAATAGAACAGTCAATTGATTTTTGTGCAATATGAATTTTTGTACTGTATTGCGACACGTGCTGTCAGAAGATTAAAAAGTTAGAACACATGTTCCATAATTAACAGAATTAATAGCGAAAGATTTTTGCGTAAATTTACTATATTTTGCTACCATAAAATATCTGGAATATCATTATGGACTACGCACGTTCATTTCTGTCCCGAATAAAGTCTTCTGCATAGCATTGCTGCATTGTTAGAGATTTAAACCATAATTTAGAGAGTCCATTGATTCTGAAATCAGACGAATATTTACCCTTCGTGAATGTAAATTTTTAAGAATATATAATTATTTAATAATTAGTGGGTATTTCCAAACTAAAAGTAGGCATCAAAAAAATAAAAGGGTCTAGAACACTTTAATAATATTAGGGTAGTTCCGTACATACAGAATATATAGAGAATAAAAACGGTCGGTAGCATTTTAATAACTTTGAGGGTATTTCAGTTTGAAACGGGAGTACCGATAACGCAAAAAGGTCAAGAAATCCTTAATATTTTTGGGTTGTTTCCACACTAAAAGAGGGCATTGATAAAATAAAAGCGTCTACAACACCTTCATAATATTGGGATAATTGGTTACATAAAAAAGAGTATTGAGAATAAAAAAGGGGGGGTCTGTAGCACTCTTAATTTTTTAAAGGTTTTACAACACCAAAAGGGGTTTCGAGAACGTGAAAGTTTGGAAAGAACTTTAATAATTTAGGCGTATTTAGGCACTAAAAGAGGGCATCGATAAAACAAAAGGGTCTAGAAGACCTTCATAATATTGGGATAGTTAATTACATAAAAAAGAGTATAGAGAATAAAAAGGGGTCTGTAGCACTCTAAATTTTTTGAAGGTTTTACGGCACCAAAAGGAGGTTTCGAGAACGTAAAAGTTTGGAAAAAACTTTAATAATTTAGGCGTATTTAGGCACTAAAAGAGTTACATAAAAAAAAGTATTGAGAATAAAAAAGGGGTCTGTAGCACTCTAAATTTTTTGAAGGTTTTACGGCACCAAAAGGGGGTTTCGAGAACGCAAAAGCTTGGAAAGAACTTTAATAATTTATGCGTGTTTTGGCACTAAAAGAGGGCATCGATAAAATAAAAGGGTCTATAAGACCTTCATAATATTGGGATAGTTGGTTACATAAAAAAGAGTATAGAGAATAAAAAGGGGTCTGTAGCACTTTTAATTTTTTTAAAGTTTTATGGCAATAAAAGGTGGTTTCGAGAACGTAAAAGTTTAGAAAGGACTTTAATAATTTATGCGTATTTTGGCACTAAAAGAGATCATTGATAAGATAAAAAGGTCTAGAAGGCCTTCATAATATTGAGATAGTTGGTTACATAAAAAAAGAGTATTAAAAATAAAAAAGGGGTCTGTAGCACTCTACATTTTTTGAAGGTTTTATAGCACTAAAAGGTGGTTTCAAGAACGTAAAAGTTTGGAAAGAACTTTAAAAATGTAGGCGTATTTAGGCACTAAAAGAGGGCATCGATAAATTAAAAGGGTCTAGAAGACCTTCATAATATTGGGATAGTTGGTTACATAAAAAAGAGTATTGAGAATAAAAAAAAGGGTCTGTATCACTCTAAATTTTTTGAAGGTTTTATGGCACTAAAAGGTGGTTTCGAGAAAAAAATGTAGGCGTATTTAGGCACTTAAAGAGGGCATCGATAAATTAAAAGGGTCTAGAACACCTTCATAATATTGGGATAGTTTGTTACATAAAAAAGAGTATTGAGAATAAAAAAGGGGTCTGTAGCACTCTGCATTTTTTGAAGGTTTTACGGAAGCAAAAGGGGGTTTCGAGTTCGTAAAAGTGTGGAAAGAACTTCAATAATTTATGAGTTTTTCGGTACTGAAAGTGGGCATTGATAAAATAAAAGGGTCTAAAACACTTTAGCAATATTCGGGTAGTTAGATACATAAAAAAGGTATAGAGAATAAAAAAATCGGTAGCAAACTAATCGTTTTTGGGGTATTTCGGCACAAAAAGCGGTCGAGGAAATTTTAATAATTTTTGGTTACTTTGGCACTAAACAGATAGTATCGAGAACACAAAAAAGAAGGTCGGGAACACTTTATGACATTTTCAGTGCCTTTCGGTATTTTAAAACGGTATCAAAAAATAGGAAGGGATCGGCGACACTTCATGACAATTTCACGGCATTTCAGTATTTAGAAAGTGTATTGAATAATAGGGAGGTATCTGCTGAAGGTGAAGGTGGGGGTGAATTTAATCGATCATTTGCGTCGATTGTGCAACTCTGCGAGCCTCTTGCAAGTGACCACAGAATTAGGAAATTTAAAAACATAAAAAAAAAGAAAAGAGCTCATTATTCTTAAACTTAACGCTTAAAGAATATACAATAAACTAGCAAAAGAATAAAATAAGATTTTAAATAAAAAAAATTAAAAGTTAAAATTAAAGCAAAAGGGAGGAGTGCCGATTTTTATTACTCTTCGTGTGAAAGCGAAAGCTTCTGATAAAAGATAATTTACGTATACTGAATTTTGTGAGTTGCAGAAAATCTGTAATAGCATAATTTAAAAGTATTTTTTTGAACTTATGTAAATAACAATAATATAGAGATTTTGGAAACCAAAATCAATCCAATCTTCGACAGACAATGTATAAAAATTTTGTAGAATCTCGCTCTAAATTGCATTAAGAAAAAACTCAATTTAAATTGCAATTTAACAAAACTAACTAAGAATGAAATATTAATAGCAACAAGAACAGTTTTCAATAGTGCCGTTTTTTCTTTTAATAATAAATTCTATGAAAAATATCAGGTTGTCCTATGGGCTCGCCCTTATCTCCGATAGTTTCAGATTCTATCAATTTCTATCAATTTACAAACTAAAATTTTAAATATCTATCAAATTTATCAAAGTATAATAAATTAATGTTATCTTTGTTAGTTCAAAATACATTCTTTCAAACAAATAATTTTTCTTTAAATTTCCACAAAAATTTTAAATGTAAATTAGATTCGCGCTTCCTCATCTGTTGATTCATGAAAATACGACCATTCAGCTTCTTTAATTGTTATGAGGTTTTTTGTATCTTCTATTTATACTTATCTGTGCTTAGAGGCATACTTTTAAACTTTTAAAACTAAAAGAACGTACTTTAACTTGACAATTTTGACATATATTGACATCAAAAATGGATTGCTTGATTTTTTCTAAAAACTAATCTAATAAAGGTATTTTGTTTTTATTTTCTTATTTAAACATATTTAAATGAGCAACATTAAAAATTATTATTGTATCACCCATTTTTTTAATTTATTTAGATAATTTTGAAAAAGGCACGCAGTGATGCCGAAACGTCTAAATAAATGAAGTTATAAGGGAAATCTCTGTTTTGTTTTAATTTGATGTGGCCGTAAAACATAATTAAAAAATTCTACAACATTTTTATATAAATAACAGCAGTTTGAATTTATTTAAGCAAAGTACTGTTATTATTGTATGCTTTAACCTTTTGGTAAGAAGCAGTGTATTCTTATACAAATAAGATATATCAGGATATAAATATGGTGAAAGTCGTTTATAATGAAACGTAAATATGTCAGAAGATTTAACTTGACGCGTATATTCTATGATATAATAAGCTTAGAATATATTGCAATCAGAACCTTTTTATATCATTCCGATCTGTGATAATTCTTATTTTAACATTCATCAGTCGGTTCGTTAGTTTGAAAGCATGAGACGTGATTATAATTTTATCTTCTTCTTGGCGTTTATCTTCAATTCGATTGGTGAATACAATAATAGGATATATTTATAGATTTAAGTATATTTTTCTGGCAGTGCGCAAATAATAATTTATGCGATTTCGCCTGCATTTAATTACATTTGTTCTTTTCTTCCTAACCTTACATAAGTTTTTTTGAAATAAGTACGAATTTAAACTAGATTTGTATCGAGAGAGTCCAGGATGTACGTATTGTGAAAAATGAAATTCAAAAAGGATCTTTGTTGATAAGCAATTTGTACAGATTCCTAAACCAGACAACAAATAATTAATTTTTAAAAATTTAAAAAAAAAAATTTTTATTAAAATAATTTTTAATAATTTTTTAATTTTCTGTTCAAAAATGATATTTTCACTGTAAAAGCCGAATTTTTAAGGAAACGTGGAATGATCAACTTAAATGGACGATTTTCTAACAAAATTGCTTAAATTTTATCACAAAAATTAAGTGGCCATAAAGTAATAAATTTCGTAAGCAAAAAAGATTAATTCTCTGGCTCGCGCTTTTAGTTTATTGGTGAAGGTTGCCTTCAAATAACCTTGGAGTTTATTTGAAAGTGCTTGTCTCTTAATTCCCACGTTTTAACAAAAGATAGAAGATTGTGACGAAGATTTTTTCAATTAAGTCTTGACCTAGATTTTTTAAATTTTTATTTTAAATTATTGTGGGTGTCAACAGCTTTTCAAATAATGTGCGATCTCACACGTTTCATTATAGACTAACTGATTGTATTCGGCAGTAAAAAAATGCCAGCCGACCCTTGATCATACGATGCATACTGCTCTTTTAACAAATTACAGTTACAATGGACACGGAGATTAATCAATTTATAACAGTTATAATAAAATATTTTTACCTTATTTTTTGCTTAGTGAGTCATTTTCTGATACAAGTATGTTTTTATCCGATTTAAGTAAGTGGTCGCACAATTCTGATCAGTAGTTTGCGTATTCATTTTTCATCAGATTCGAATAAATTTGAGCTGTGAGAGCTGCAATATTTAAAGAAAGAATTGAACAAAAAGTTTTTAGACCAACCTGATCAATACGTGAATGTGTAAATCAAAAAAAATTAATCCTCTGCTTCTCCTTCCAGCGTTAAGTTCACAATCCAACCCTTCACGTGATAAGGAATCTCTTCCTGGTGTTCCTGCTTCCGGTACTTCTTCTGATGGTGATAGAAGGCCTTTCCGTATCAGATCATTTTTTCCTGACAGACCTGATTCTCCAGGCAGATTTCCTCCTTTGACAAAGCCAAGCCTTTCGGAAAGGTCTGGCTCTCCTTGCTCTACTGCATTAACTCTTCGTACACGTTCCAGGTCCCCTTCTTCTGCCCGGTCACCTCGTCATACTAGGTCCAGGTCTCCTCTCATCTGGCATCCGTCCACTCTCGTATGTGGATATTCACCTGACCAAGTTAGATTTGTTCGGCTTATTCCCATATCGAATCCACAACGGCAATTCGAAATTCGCAAATATACTTTTCCTGTCGGTAAACCACTCCAATTAAAAATCGAACGTGGTAAAGCAGGTCCCATGCCAACCGAAGAACGTAATGTGTTATCAACATTCACTGGAGATGTGCTTGCGATATTTGAGCATAATAATACAATTCTTCGTGGAATTTATACAAGTGATACTAGGCCTGCGAGACGGGTAAAGATAAACATGAACAGTGCCGCTATTTTGGCAATGAACCAAGCTGAAATTAATGAAACTCCAATAGGTTCGCGTCATCCAATCTCAAAAAATTTCCGATTTGTACGTTTAAGACAGGTGTGAACAGTAATTTATAAACTTTGTTTTATTGGTTTTTTTCTTCTGCAAATTGTTATATTTAAACACAACTATAGAAATTTTTCTGACACATTGGTTTCATGTTCATCATGGTTTGTAAGATTTTCGCTATTCGTCCGACAAAGCAGGACTACTAGCCTCAGTCAAAGTTAAAAATAAACATTGTTCATCATTCGAATCATAATTACAATCTTACATGTAATATTTAATATCAATAAAAAGCTAATTTTTTATCGTTATTAGAGTTAACTCTTTCGCTAATGCCCCAGTGTCTATTAGCAGAAAAAATATTAGAAGTCTTTTTGTTTAAATCCTGATTTTATATATGAACTGTACCTAAATTCATTCATGGAGAAAAAGGATTCCACTAAAGTTTCAAGATTTTCAGTTACTTTTGGGACAGCATAGATCTTCTGTAAAACTTACCGAATTTTTAGGAGAGTTACTTGAATTTTTAGTAATTTCACAGAATAAAGAAAATATCCATAAATTTATGAAGTAACTGAAACTTGTAAAAATTTAAAAAAAAACTTGGTAACCTTACAAAAAATTGCACTGTTCCTATTGTAACTAAAAATCATGTAAGTTTAGCATAATTTTTGTTAGCGTTTATGAATTTTTATTTTCTAGAAAATCTACGTTTTTTATGATCTTGGCATTGATTATACAAAAGAAAACAACTTTTCTGCGAGAGACATACCAAAATGTAACCGTTTTGTATTAAAAACCCCTTAATCTTTACAATATTTAAAATATTTTCATCAACGCAGGATCATAAAAATTATTCACGGATCATAAACACACATAGTATTATGAATAAATATGATTTAGATAAAAATTTCAAAAGTTTGCGTCAGCATAATTTTTACGTAAATGTATGGAAATATTGTACGTTTAGTTTCTCTAAATTTACGAACTCTGCCTTAGCAACAGTGTCTCATTTGATCGTAAACTTATCCGATTCTCAGGCTACAAAACAAATATTATCTTTCAGATAATGGTCTTCCTCCGACTGGAAAAATTATACGTAGTGAAAAAAATGGTGTGAAATATTAATTTATTTTCTACATTATGTTCTATAAAATAAATGTCGCGGACAAATTGCGCTCAGTTTATAAATAATATTTCAGGTAAACGTGTAAATGAAAAATGGTGAATACCATTTTTTTATAATAGAATTAAGAGAATTAAGTTAATAGAATTAAGTGCGAAATATTATTTCACATATTAACTATGGCATTCATAAAATATCTGGAATACCATGTCGAACCATACAAATTATGGATATCAGAAGTCAGGAAAACTTTGTCTTTAAATTAGGAAGCAACATTCAGCCCTGTTTTTGTATTTTGAATATATAATTTGTAATATTTTCTTTTTTGACTATTTTTGTGTTAAAACAGTTATATTTGACTCTAAATTAATCTAAAAAGGACATGTTGACGCAGTGGCAAAGACAGCTAAGATGCATTGTTTGGCATCTTTATGTGCAACAGAAAAAACCCGGGGCTTAAAACCTGGGATTACCTAATGGATATATACAATAATAATCACACCCATAATAGGATATTCATCAATGAACTGGTTTCTTAGGACTGAACTAATATTTTCCTCCAAAACAACTAAAAATACTTCATAGGGGTTTCTGCTTTGCGATTACTGGTACTATAAGGACAACAATGTTATATTCAAGAAAAAAAACTTCATGAAACCATTTAAGATCATTTTCTCTATATAAAAGAATGTTATGATAAAGGGAGATGGAAAGAATTCTTCACGCGAGAGGGCCTCGTTTTTATAGACAGACGAATTTAAAGACTGCTAGGAAATAGGGGTTTTTTTATTACCGAAATTATATGACCAAGAAGCGCCACATCAAGCTGAAAAATTTTGGGTACTAAATCAGAAGTACTGAGAAAGTTGGGTCTGTACTTAATTTTTCATAATTATAGAAAAGTTTTTTTGTATATAATTTATTTTTTATTAATTATTAAAGTTTAGGACCATGTCTACCTTTCTTAGTGCTTCTTTTCTATTATTCAGAACCGATAAGTCGTTAACTTATCGTTCGGTAAGGTAGATCACTGCCCTTAATCCATTTAGTTTAAGGTGTGGACGGCAGATGACGGCACTATTTTACTATATATGTAGTTCAAGTTATGTCCGACAGATGGCGCCTCTGTCTTACCATGCTATGTAGTTCCAGCTGCCACCGAAAGATGGAACTTGTAGAGGGGGATTCCACTGAGTTCTCAAAGCTTCTCGAAAGATCTAGACGATTTTAAAACTTCTAGAAAGTTTGGACTTAGATTACCTTTTTATTTGGATCGAGGATTCTCTAAAGTTCTCGAAATTTGTAGAAAGATGGTTGCTAAAGTCAGCTGGGCTATTCTCGAAGCTTCTAGAAAGTTTGTTCTTAGATTACCATTTACTCGGATCGAGGATTCTCCAGAGATCTCTAAACACGCAATGCTGTGATGAAGATGGTACTGATCATCATCATCATCATCATCATCATCATCATCATCATCATCATCATCATCATCATCATCATCATCATCATCATCAT